>JAPMOQ010038378.1:2061762-2129697 GCA_026543055.1 Argiope trifasciata
TTTTTAGTTTCAAGAAGTTTCAATGCGTTTGTCAGAGTTTAATTAGTTTAACTTTCTAAAGGGGAAATGCTGTGTGAAAGTAACAAGTGTGTCAAAATAGTTTTTTTTTTTTTTTTTTGAAAAAAAGTTTTGTATTCCATTTATTCCCGACCTTTCTGCATTTGAATTTAACTACCCGGACATTCAAGAAAGATTTCAGAATCTAACTTATTTTTAAAGAGCAACTGTGCATGCTATTCTAGAGAACTGAATTTCTTTTGGAATCTTAACTTTATTCTCTTAAGTAATATATATAGCCTTATATGTCTACCTTTAAAATCGCATTGTAAATTGCTATGAACCCACACAAGTACTATTAAAAATTATTTACCACAAACATTAGCATTTCATAAAATATTCAAAGTATTTACTTTCATATTTAATAAAATATATTACTAATGCATTTCCAGATATTTCATAAATTTCGAATGAATTGTTTAAAATCCATGCATGTTATAAGAAAAAAAGCTTGAATTTTTAAATATATTCTTTAAATCATCTAGAATGTAAGTGACACGTTTATGAAAATGCTTGTAAGAATTCCTAATAATAAACAATATCAATGATGAAAATTTCGAATCATTATTCGTTTTTTTAAAGTGGCGTGAGCCCAATACGAAAGTTTTCTTTAATTACTATTGATCCTCTAAATACCTTTTGATGGTCCCTGTAAAAAATATTCCGTATTATCTCTGATAGACTATACGTAGTCGAAATTCAAAAGAAGTTTGTCCAGCATGATTGGGAAATTTTTAAAAAATGCGTTGCTTGAAAGTATCTAGATAGTTTGGATCAGATAACTTGCATATATCTTTTTAAAATCCGTCTTTGCAAAATAATATGTTACTTGAAATAATTCAACGATTGTTCATTTCTGGATCGTCAACATCACTGAATTTCTTGATTTTATATAACAAAAGATGACAAACAAGTAGATTAAAATTTCCATAAAAGTTCATTTGTTATTTTATTCTCCTCTAAAGGAATTAAAAGATCATTCAGTAGAGTTTCCAGATATTGTGTGGGCGAACAGCTTTCAAAATGATACTAAGCTCTGGGAAATGTGAGCACACGAATCCACCTGTACTCTTTGAAAATCACTAATTATCTGATAAATTGTCGGTCGAATTCAAAAGAGCCGCTTTAGTCAAACCACATTTTAGATAGCGTTTCCCCCTTTTGCTTAATGGAACCATCAGATGGATTCTTAAGAGCAGTTGAGATGGAATTGATTCTGAAAATTCTCGGAAATGATTAATAAAGGAAACATTAAGGCCCTCAATGATTCCTCAAACGAGTGGTAGGGATTCAAGGGATCTAATTCACTAATGTATAAATTCAAAAGGAAATGAAGACAGTAATTATGATATTTCAGTGACAATAGGCAATTAACGGAATAAAATATACGAGGTCATTTAACTGCAACTCCTATATTCGTTACTTCAGATCTTATCGATTTGATGTAATGAGTGAACTGGAGCACGCTCACATGGTTCGTTATTTTATTTGGAATTGAAGACTCAGATTGTTCTCACATCAACTTTGACGTCAGAGATATTCACCAGTATATATTTTTAAATTGCTTTCGATTTAAATTACCTTGATGTAATTATATTCTGTCTATAAACTAAAACTATGTTAAAAACTAGAAAATAGCAGAACCATAAAATATAAAAGGTCTAGACTAAAACTATAAACAATATGCCATATCAATAATTCTATACAATACTCAAATACACTGGGTAGATAATGATAGTACTATATAACGATATTCAAATACACTGGAATTTATCAAAGCACTATAGTTTAAAATACTAGAACAAATATAATAGATCTGATCTAATAATTTATTTATCTTGATATTTTACTCACCAAAAATACGCTATTGAGTGTAGCGCAACTGTGGAAACAATACTGAAAATCCTATGTTGAATAACGTTATGAAAACTATATTGTTGTTTAATTTTATTTAACAGCGTTTATCACATTGTGTTAATAATGTTGCAAATTATGTGCTTAATAATTTGACATAGCATTTCAGTATTCCTTTTTGTCTGGCCGCATCAAGTGAAGCACACAATCTGGATAGTTTTTCCTATCCTGGTTTTGATTCTTTATTCTGCACTAGATGCTGCCCGGCAAGTTGCTGCAGCTGAAAAAATAATATTAAGTGCAATCAATCAGTAATGTGGCAATGTTTTATCGAAATAGGATGAATGGTACGACAGTACATAAAATACGAACAAATATCCTTTTTTATATACTAGATTTGTGTATTCTTTTACAATTGAAAACCTGGTATTATTTTACACTGGTAATAAATTAATTATTTATTGTATCTCTTGATTCGTTTAATATTCGCTGGTAATTCTCAAGTTTAATTTTAGAAAATGTGATTTTTTTTCAAATTTCATTAAACATAGAAAATATATTTACACCGTAAAATCGTTAATATAGTTAAGAAGATAATTTTTTGAAAATTAAGATAGGGCAAAACTATTTGTACTATAATGTTTTTGGAAGTTGCTGCGGAAAACGACATAATTTAATTAAAATTTAAAACCCCCAAGATTGGTCTCCTCAAAACTTTTTTGCATAATCTGTAATAAAATTGTTACCTCTGAGAATGACTGGGATAACATTTGTGTTCAATAGCTATGTAATATTAACCTTTAATTTGGATTTAGTGTCTCCTCGGTTTGTTATTTTGAGATTAATCCTTGGTAAATACATGCGGTTGAGATGCGATTTTTTTCTTTTAATTTTGGATAATTGTACTATGCATAAAACCATCCCTCATATGTAAGCAATAAGTTGACCAAGTTTCATCGTAATTGGCTGAACGGTTTAGAAAGGTATAGGAAGAATACAGGCATTCATTTTTCTTTGTATAGATTAAAAAACCATCATTTTTAAATAAATTGTTCTTAATGCTTTTATATTTATATAAAGTACAATAAATAAATTTAATTTTAAAATGCTTGCCTAGGTACAATTAAAAAAGCAATTTAGTTTTGAAAAATTCCTCTAGTCTCTCAATGTATGTACATAATGCATGCTAAAATGAATAATCCCAGAACTGCATCTCACCTTTCTGGATTGGGAACTATATTTCACAAATTTCTCAATTGCTTCAATTCCAATGGTCACAAACTAAACCACATCGAGAACAAAAAATTAAACTTTTCTTAAAACGCCAAATTATCAAAGAAAGAAGGAGAGGACACCTCGTAATTGAGGATGAGGTGTTTTCGGCATGGTGGTTCAAGTTCTTCAACTAGGTGAGTGCATAAAAAGGTGGGTTATTTGGCTCCTCCTATCGATGATAGGACGTACTTCCTACGGGAAAGGCTGTACCGTGTCTGATAATGACCCTTAGAACTCTACCAAAGTTCCTGCCAATGTTGCTGTGGTGGTAGTCCTTCCATTCTGCATTTTTCCGTGTGCCTTCGGGTGGTTCGGAAAGTCAGCAGTATGATTTAACATGCCAAATTTTTGGTGGTTAAAATCTTACAAAAAAAATTGCTTGGTTAAAATTTATTTTAAAAAATATATGGAAAGATATAGATGTAGAAGTAGACGGTATCTTTTATTTAGTCGAACACGTTTTTACCATCATCTATGCTTAAATTTAACGGCCTAGCTCATCCAGTTGATAAAACATCCCTTGCTAATTAAAACGTCATCCCTTGCTAATTAAATGAGGTGGAATAGCAGATCAAATGGTAAATACAAAATACAACAATTATAAATTTGGAAAATGCAGAATAGTGTTTCAGTGTTAGGCTTAATTCTGAGAATATTTAAAATAATGGGGACTATATTGAACAATATTAAAACCCAAGCTGATAAATATGTCCGAAACAATATTTTTAACTGCTTCAAAATAAAATTGTATAATATTGTATTTTATCAACTTTTTTTGCATGGTAGAGTAAACTGTATTGCTGAAATTTTATGTATATTACAAAAACTGCTCCAAATCAGCATTTCAGGTGCAAAAATTTTGTAGCCAGATAATTTGGCTAACTATATTTAATTTAATTAGAAATTAAACCCAATTCATTTTTAAACACTTTCAATAATCAAAGAAAACTCAAGAAGATGAAAAATTGAATTATCTAAATTTTCAAAAACATGTCTTTATGCAGGAAAAAGATTTCTCAGTAGATTGCCTTTTATTAAAATACCGTATCTTCTTCTGTGAAGGGTTTATTTCAAAGTGTATGAATTTCCTTCCATATTTTTGAATGGGAAGAAGGACAATGAAAAAACACTAGAACATTAGAAATGGAAAAATGAATTTCTACTGTAATTTTTTTTCGCTTACTTAAAAACTGAAAATAAATTACAAATTTAATTTAAAATTATAAGTTTAAAAAAATTAAAAATTGTCTTTTTACCAATCAATATTTACCTTTAACTGGGGAGGTGAAATGTTAGGATTTAGGATTTCACTGTGAAAGTGCGGCCTATGAGACCGCAATTAAATTTTATAATGAATGAATTAGTATGAAAAATATTTTGCAGATACTTTTCTTGATACATATTTCTGTTTTAGAAATTTTTCAAAATATATTATCATTGAAAAAAGATCATGCATTTGAACATACTACTTCTCAAATTGCATGTTACAATAAATAATATTCTTAAAAAACATATTACTTTGTATTTTTAAATTATATTTATTTTTCCAGTATGTAAAAGCATTTAGAAAACATTATAAAGTAAAATTCAATAATTATATTAAAAATTGACAATGAGTAAAATTAGTCCTTTTTCTGTCGGCTGTGTGACTTTCATAGCACGGTTTTCTAGGGGCATTTTAAACATATAGGTTAAGAACTATTATAAAAATCAATCCACAAATTCTTTATATATTTCTCTTAATATATTTTATAAATTTTTAAAATTCATTGTTACTAGAAAATGAACCCATCAAGCGTCGAGTGTCTAGCTTTAGAGAGTTCTTAAAATGGCAGCAGTCAAAATAATGGTTGAACCCAATTTACTAGAAAAGAAATTGGCAGAACGTTCGTAAGTCGGCCTGGTATATGTTTGCTTTTCCACTGCCGTTAACAACAGCTTTCTCGTGTCTTCCCCTAACGCACCGGGACTTTTGAATAGTACTGAGAGATCAATCAAGTAATAAATGTGTCACCATAGAGTAATTTCCTTGAGACTTTGCAACTAAGAATTGGGTTTTCACTCGAGGACTCTTTCAATCGAAAGTGTTTGCGGAAAATAGAATTTGTTCAAAAATAAATGCATAAAAAATCCCTGAATATGATTTTATAAATTTTTATATGAAATAGAAGCATTTGTTAAATAAATGATTTAGAGGAATTATCCTTCATCAAATTGCATTTATATATATATATATATATATATGATTAAAATAGATTATAAAACATTTCTTATTAGTAATTTAATAATGTGTTAAAAAAACTATCATTTTGGAAAATAGAATCTGTTATTGAAAATGTTGCTTTTTTTTGTTTTGTTTCAGATTTTTGCTCTCCGTTTCATTCTTTGAAGTTCTGAAAATAAAAAAACAATCTTTTGTCAATGTATAGTTGGTGACTATTTTATTGATATTATGTTTATGACAATATTTTTTACTTAAATATTTTTGATCTATGATCCTATTTTGAAATATTAAAATTAATAAGTTGATCGAAAAAGTTTTTAAAGTTAATTTTAATACAGAGATAAGAAAACATTGTGATGGAGCCATATATTAACGAAGCTTATATATGATAAAAATTAACATTTCAGTTATATTTTTAATGAGTGATTATTTTGAATATCAATTTCTTATAACATTCCTAATATTGGGATAAATCGTGATAAAAAAATGACTCGTAGTCAGCTCAGAAATATTTTCACAAATACATGCATTTTTCTCCCCGCAAATATTGAAGCTTATCTGCATTTCACTCCATCAATGAAATCAAAATTTCAACTGTACCATTTTATTAAGTTAAAGTATTATAGTTTTTTGTGAAATCTAATAGATGAAAACAAGACTTAGTTGCATGTATCGAACAACTAAGAAACACCCATTTGAGACCGTTGCCTCCATGCTCTTCGTGTCTGAACAATTCAAACGAATTTCATTGGCTAGAAGGCATTATCATATAAGGTATTTCACTGCGTATGAATTTGAAAAAACGTATGCACAATAAAAAAACAGAAATATAAAGTAAGTAATCATAATTTCAGCAATGTTTAAAACTTGCGAATGAAAAATAAGGTTTTTACTTCATAGAAACAACAAAAATGCAACAAATTTTGACATATTAATCAAAATAAAACCAATTATGGGTATTAATGATATATGTTATAGTTTTAACAATTTGTAGAGGATGGACAATTCTTTATTTGAAGCATCTCATCCTCCGGTCACGAAAATTGGATGGGAGAAAGGTGGTTTAACAATGGCATTACATATTGTGATAAATTAGAAAAAATATACACAAGTTATCAATCTATATATAACAAAAACAAATAAAAAAAAGAGAAGCGTGAATTTTTATATCATAGAATTAATTGACAAAGACTGGGTCGAAGGATCAAATTGATGCGGTAAAGCAGAATGTTATTGGTTAGTTATCTAGTCTCAGATATCTCGTCGGGGTCTCATAATGTTTAAATCTTCTTATCATCTGTAATCATTTTTTGTCAAAACAAAAATAATACCCACAAATAGCTTTTAAAACACCCAAAATCTACTATTTTCGTAAATTCTTAATTTTTAAAGCATGATAAAAATTTTAATTATAATTCGAAGGAAAGTAAAGCGATTAGTTATGAATTTGGGTATTGATTTAGAGAATTTAAGTACATTTTTCACCTATATATTTCATTCTGAAAATGAAATAAAATTTTCTTCATGGTTGCATCTATCATTTCAACCTAATTTTTTTTTCCATTGTTGATACCAATATGATCCAACTTATTCATTAATGTTGAGTATATTTTAGTGGTATTCTTTAGTTAAAACTTTTGCTATACTTTAGATAAAGCTCAAATAAAAAAATCAAGCAACGGGGAAAATTTTTCACTTCATTTTTGAAAATTGCCATTAGGATTGACCTTAGGAGGTGCATTGGAAATAAACTTCCTAAAGGAAGCAATTTTTCTATTAGAAATAATTTTAAGTAATGTATGATAAATAGCCGAATTTCAACCAGACTAGAAACAAATTTAGTAAGAAAACCCACTTATATTGTATTAGTGATCAGATGAACCGGTTTTTTATTGTACTTTTCAGTTATTAATTATTATAAAATATATTAAGATTTAAGTCTTTAGATGTTATATGAAAAAAAAAAAACTTCAATGTAATAGATATGGGAATGAAAAATAGTGGAGCATACACCTTGTTTGAACTAAAATCTAAAATGGAGTAAAGCGCAATACTTAACATTTTTTTCCATAGATTATTGCCATAAAATTACTTTTTACCACTTTAATTTTATCAAAAGGATAGTGCTTTCAGGAGGGATAAATTAATTAAATCCACGACTTGTAAATTTTAATAAGGGTTCTCAGGACATCCTTCAAGAATTCATTCATGTCTTGCTGAATGTCCAGAAAGAAAAAATATCCTCCCTTTCAAAGAAAGATTCGTATTTCTATATATAATATAATATTTATAATAGAATAATATTTATTCTATTTATAATCTGACTGGCACATGTTTATATAATCCATTTTGAGACACAAATTTTTCTTGAATAGGCTCCTGTCGTCAGATGTAACTCTTCTCTTTACAATGTAACTTGGGCAGCTCTTAGTACTAAACTTACCGACATTTTACTGCGTCATTGGATAAAACCACTATATACGAGGCAAACAAGTCGAAAAAGTACTTTCACACAGAAAAACATATGCACTCTCTTACCGAATACTAACAATAGAAGGGAACTAAGATTAATTGATTAAAAAAAAAAGAAATAGCATTGTGAGATAATCCGTGAGAAGTTTCTCTGAAAAAAGTAACGAACCATATTTTAAACTAGTATTTTTTAAAAATTTTCTTCAGTATTTAGACCTATGTTTATATTTTATGTTATATTTATATATGCTAATATTCTCATTTATAAGAATTGTGCAATGATACATGGAATTTGCGATTATTTTCCATTTTTTTTCATAGATGAAACACTTTTAATAATCACTTAATTATTTTTTAAAAATATTTATAGTAAAAAATAAACAGATTTAATGCAGCACACTATGTGTTATATTTATTTCTCTTAAAAATTTTATTGTACTTCAAATTTCTTCTAGAAGACATTTAAAAATATTTATATGTTACAGATTATAAGCAGCTATGTTGCAGATATATAAAAAATAAACTGTATCTTTTGTTAGGTAGTAATTTTTATTTATGAATTTACTTTAATTTTTAAGTATTCACGTAAATCGGTACTTATTATTAAGTTCTGAATTCGCAGACTTGTAATGCGTTCAAACAGTTAAAAATCGTACAGATTTTAATGCATTTGTTAAACTTCATTAAATAACTAATGCTGCTTTAATGCAAACAATAATTATAATTTTCAGACTATTTATTAATTCTATTCTTCAAAACAAATTCAGTTAAATTCACTCACCATCGAATTTTGTTGAAAATAAATAAAGGTTTCGATAAAAGTTTCTTATTTATTAAATATATTTTCTTTCTTTCATATGTTAATTTTCATAAACAGTTATTATTACTATGTAATTTTTTTCATTTACGTTTTTCACTAGACACAAAGCTTCCTGCCAATTGAATGTGGTTTGATTTTTTATAGTTTGATTCTTTATGATAATTTCTTTAACTTTTTATTTATTTATTAAAGAAATAGAATTTTTTTTCTACGTGAGCCCCACCCCCCGAAAAAAAAATGATTTGCAAAAAACAGGAAGGAACTTTTGTATTAAAATAGTGAAGTAGAAAATATAATTAAGCAGTAAAAAAGAATAATAATAACTACATTTATCAATATACTTTAAATAAAATCGTTTATGAAAATAATTAAAATACTTTTACTAAAATTCACTCTAAACAGTAAAACAATAAATAATTAGATAAAAAAAATTCTTTAAAAATGTTTTTAATTAAGTATTAAAAGCTTGGCGAAAATCTATATACAAAGCTTAAGCAATAGTTAAAATTACATTTATAAATAAATATTTATTTCTCTTAATAATTGGGATGAAAATAAATGTAAAACATTTATATAAGGACTTTTTTAAATATTTTACTGCATTTTATTAAAAGTATTATTCAAAATGCAAGCTTACATTTTAAATACTTAAATAAAAAAATAAAAAAAATTCAATCCCATTTTTACGAACTAATCACAATTATTAATGATTATTCATGATTATAATATGTAAATATGAGGGTTTTCCTACTTTAATAAGTTTAATAGTTTTCATTTGGATATTAAATTTGCGGTGAGATAACAAAATACTCAAATCAATAATGAAGTATACATCCTCATATCATCAATCAATCCTGCAATCTCAAATTCTTACAAAGTACGTTTTTTTCCCTTCTCAGGGGTTCTTTACCCTAATTGTAGGGGACATCCAAATTCTAACAATCAACTAAAACCATAAAATGACCTTAACTAATTACTCACCTCGTTTATTACACTTAAGGGGGAAAGCATTGATGACTTTCTACGTCAAGGTCAGTTTTAAAGTAATTCACGGGAAACAACTTCCTACTTTCCAGCCGGTTTTCGAGATATTCGTTGGAACGACTTTCTGCGCTCCATACGGTTGTTTAATTAGGCTTAAACATACATATCATAATCTGTTGAATGCGAGCCTTCCTTGTAAACGTTTCTGTAAAATTATCCTTGTCACTAAAATCACTTTCTGCTTCATTCAAAAGTGTCTGGAGGACTGCTTCAAAATATGATTGGAAATTGGATGATATCTCGAGGCCTAAGTTTAATCACCATCTCCTACGCCTTGTTTACCACTGGGCCACTAACGGGTAGGTGCGGTCTTAGAGCAACATCTCATAAAATCCAGAGCCTCAACTCTGACTGAAATGGCGCACTATGAATCACCAGAAGCAGTTTGAAAAGTGCAGGTGGCTGCAGATGCACAACATGCATTCAAACCGTTGTCAGTAGCTTCTCATCTTCTGTATTTCTTTCAGAAAACAACCCAATGTATTTTTCATAAATATATGTTTTATGCCTTTCCATCGTTCAGTCTTCAACTGCAAATGAAATTATGACAATGATCCAATAGCGCCCATTTTTCAATTTTCCGAGGACCAAAAGTTCAAAGTAGAATAGACTCGCAAAGTCCTTCAAAGGATTTCAAGTCAAACAAAAGCTCAAGAGTAAGTATAGCTATTTATTAACTTTCTCTAAACAGATAATTTTCAATTTGGATTTAAATTTGATTGTATAAATAATCTATATTTTTAGCTTTTAATAATGGATCGTGTTATTAGTAACAGTTTGAATTGCTTCGTTCGTTTTCTCTATGTTTCGAATCTGAAAGTCCTCCAGCAACAAAACTATGTTTCATCTTAAATTCATAGAATATTTTTTTTACTTTATTAATACATTAAAAATTGATTCGATAATAATCTTGTGCATTGCCATATAACTTAAGATAAATATACTTAGCAACAATATAATGCCTTCCTAAAGTATAATTTTTTTATTATGGTTCAATATTTTTTCTTGTTACAACTTGATTTTATATATTTAATAATGAAAAGTTCAATACGTTTTCATAAGGAATTAAATTTTAATTAATCTTCAATTCACTGTTATGTTATTTTAACTGCAATTATTAAATTAGTTGTATAACCAAATAGTAAATATGCACTGCTTGACAATTGCCAAGGAACTGTTACTTTTTTCGGAATAATTAAGGATAGACAATGTTTGAAGAAATGAAACTAAGTGCATATTTAGAATGGAGGATATATACTGCAAAATGTTGGAGATATTGAAACATCAAAGAATTAAAAAAATAAAAATCAAAAAATGCTCCTTGAGTGATTTCCAAACAGCACTGCAAAAATTCATCTTCAGGTCAAAATGAGGCAGTCATGAGTACATTAGTGATACGTGTGATGACCATGGACTCTAATGCACATTTTGCTTCTGTTTTTCATGCTCTCCACAAAACTATCAAGGAGTTCTTGGTGTATATTGTCCCGCTCCTCTCTCTGGCACTGTTCGGTGAGGATGATTCTTTGTGAAACACGTTTGCCAATAGTATCCCAGGCATATTCAACGGGATTTAGGTCCGAAGGCATACGGATAATATTTTCACTTTACAGTATTTACGATACATTAACACTTCTGTGTGGCGGCACATTATCGTCCAGAAACAAAATGTCTGTCCCAACAGCACAACCCTAAAAAGATGAGCATGATCCAGAGTAACCTCTCTGCAATAACCTCTCCTCTTGTGATGCAATGCCTCCTCGCTCAAAGGTGTGAAATGTTGTTCTGCCATTGTGCATGATGCCTGAAAACACCATCACACCTAGGCAGTGCCTATCAAGTTCAAGAAAAAACTGCTGTGCATAACGTGTTCCACTCTCTGTCTACAGTAAATAGCAGCCAGAATCACTTGCCACACTGAAACGAGATTCGTCTGAGAACATCACTCTAGACCAACTTTGAATATCCCAACCAACATTTTCCTCACACCAACGTAATATCACACGGAAATGGCCTGGTTGAAGAGGAATGCACTGGTTTCCGTGAATGCAAAGCAATTTGACTTAATCGCCATGATATGGTTCTTGTAAAGACATATGTATCGGTAGCGGTTGGAAGGTTTGTAGCTATCTGGCTAAGAATTAAATTGCTGTTCCTTTTTGCCGCGAGGGCTACATTGCGATCGTCTAAAGGTGTGCTGTTCCTACCACGACTCCCAGTAGGCTTTTACATAGCATTTCCACCTTCATCGCCCTTCTATAATCACGAGATGATACTCTTTCATACACACATTGCAGCATCTACTATGATGACACAGTGATCTACCTCCAGTCGTCTAACTGCTCGTCCACGATCGTGGGAAGTCAAATGATGTCTTGCTGACATTTTGCTCTTAATTATTGCAAGAACCAAAAAGAATTTCAGATAAAAAATATTTTATATCATCATGCGCTACTTTGGGGGAAACATCAAACAGCATAAATTTCCTTATGAATCATGCGCTTGTATGCAATGTATCATTTAGAGATGACAATCCCTGGTCTACCACGTTCTCTCAATTTGAATTTACTTTTATTGGTCAGCTGTATGAGAAGCAATTTTGCATAAATCACTTGTTCTTTAGCGATTGTCAAGCAGTGCATATAAAAACATGATAAATGCAACTACTGAATTCAGATATTTTGAAAACATACGTTAAAGAAAAAATAATTATAATGCAATAAATTTTAATTCCTAGGCATTTATCCATATCTTAAAAATGATTATATATATAATTTCATCGTTAGTTAATTATAATTTATCTGCAACACTTTTAAGGTCTAGTGAACTGTCTTTTAGAGAGGAAGATTTTGAAAGATATATAGAATAATTTCCTGAAGAAAGTGGCTGTATTCTGATAATTTATTTTTATGCAATTTGTTGTAAAGTGTATAAATTGAGGTTAATTAGTGATGTTGTGCGCATCTTATCAAATAACATATCTGTTTGCTATCGTCATCGTATATATACCTTTCACACCTACTTAGCATAAAATAATTTCACTGAAGTTGAACTTCATTCAAAAATTTAGAAAGCTTTGACTTGCTTTCATCATATAAAAATCTTTTTAAATAAATTGACTTGTTCATGATCTTTGTAATAAAATTTATGTGAAGTTGTAATAATTGCATTTCAGAATGTTTGTTAATAATTTTGCATCTTGTCAAAGCTTTCATACTTTATTTAAAAATGTTTTAAATAAAATGATTTAAACTGTTTTATTCATGACCTTTTAAGATTTAACAGTAAAATTATATAGATACTGTACACCAGAATTTTTTTTTTCGATTTTTTCTTCTTGTGAGAACTTATATATTTAATGTAAAATGTTTTCAAATAAAATAGTTTAACTTTCTTATTCAAGACAAGGTTAAACAAATTTTAAGATTTATGCGAACAGTTATAGATATTGCACTCCAGAATATCCTTTAATTTCAGTTTTTCTTCTTGTGAGAGCTCTCATACCTCATACAATTTTTTTAATAAAATTGTTAAATTATTTTATGTGTACTTTTTTTTTAAAAAAAAGAGAGAAATAATATACATTAATTCTCCTGAATATTCTTAAATTAGTCTTATAGATGCTTTGAAATGATGCATTTTAAAGGTATTTCAAAACGCAATTGCAGGAATAAAATTTTGAAATTATGACTTAAATTTTAAAAAGTATTTTCAAGACTAAAATGATTTTATATTTAATTGAACCAAAATTTTACAATAGCCACACGATTTTTTTAATTTTAAAGATAGTATGAACCTACATCGCTTTTCCCATTAGGCTGTTGAGATCATCAGACTTCCTCGCATGACTCATTCCAGCCGTACTTTAGGAGGTGTTGCTTAGAGACCACGCTCAAAGAAATAACTGAATTATTTTAAAAGGCATCCACTGAAAACGGCTGAAAAAGAGCACATGCATTGAAAATCACAAAACAAAAACCTACAGGGTCAATCCATTCAATTAAGCTAAAAATAGAATAGGGATGACCAAAAGTTCATTGTTAGCGGTCACATAGACTACAGGTCCACAGTTAAGAGTTAAAGGAAGTTTTTACCAATCGAAAAGGATTTTTTGACTTTTATTATTATTTTTTACTTAGAAATGGTGGATAATTGCATGGATGGTATTTTGAAAATTTGAGCAATCCAGCTACTTTGCCAATCTCTATTATCCACAATTAAAGGAACTTTAACTAAGAATTAAACATAAGTAGTTTCAAAGAACAAAATTTCAGAAAGAATTTCAATAATTAAGTTCTGAATTAAAAAATATGATAACATATCCATACATATATAAGAGAAAGAAGTAGAAGAATTAAGTGATTCTAATTTTCACATTGGCAATTCCTTTTGTTGCTTTATAAATAAAACGTTGCCTTTGAATATAAAAAATAATAAAGAAATTTTTTAAGGCACCTTATGAAACAAAATAGAATAGATGAAAATGTGGTGATTTCACTTGCTTTGTTTTACTATATTTACGTTCTGTTGCTTTAACTTCACTAAAGCTATTTTAAGAACCTCAGAATGTGAACTGTGATCAAACGATGAGGACGATCTAGCATCACCCTGTTTTTACATCAACACCCCACCAATGGCAAGATATCGACCCCGATAGGTTTAATACGCACCATACCAGCATAGAATGTATTTCCGTGGCGCGATAAGGCTTTCATTTCAGAGTCCTCTTGTTTCTAAGCCAAAATTTTGCTACTTTTCGCCGTGGAAAATAAAATGAACACCATTGAATGAATAACAAAATACAAAAGCGTTCCTTAACTTTCAAATTGCTGCAAACTAAAGGATCTTGATTTTTTGAAAGAAGGGGGGATTTTAACTAATTTTTAATAATACTTATAAATAGAATTGGAATGAACTTCTTTTAAACTTTAGCTATACCGGGAATTTATTCTTAATTGATGAGAAAGTAACTCAATATTTTTTTTAATATCTTACTACACCATCATTTTACTGCCCAATTGTAGTTACCTGAAATTTTATAATTATAGTAAATTGAGTTGGAAAAGTAAATGAAAAATTAATTTCGAGCATAAAAAGTTTATAAATAGACATTAATTCATTATTTATTTATAAGCTTATTATAAACTATTCTAAATTAATTTCAATAAGAAAGAAATGTAACATATACAAAAAAGCAATTCTATGTATGGAAGGATTGAAATTTACTGTACAGTTAAGATTACATCGCATGGTCATGAAATGTGTACAGCTCCTTTGTCAGATTAAAAAAATCAAGGAAAAATGAACTGTGGCTTGAAGAAAACCTTTATATAAAACTGGGAAACATGATTAGACTTTTATATTGGAAAACAATTTTTCTTAAGTTCTCTTTTATTCTCTTGATCCTTTTATAGCTGAAAAAGAAAACTGGTCTGTGAAAGCAAAGTACGTAATAGTTGAAAACAGTAATAACAATACTTCCAAGTGAAGCCTTAGTCAGCTCGGAAACATCCGCTTTCTTTAAGACACTCAAAACGAAGCTGAACTTTTTTTAGTCTTGTTTCCTAAGATTTGTTTGCTTTAAATACAACTGCATTTAAAGAAATAAACGCAAACTGTTCTAAGTGTCATTATTCATTTATTATGTAATGAAGTTACAATCTAATTTTTTGGATCTGTAGTATAGAACGATAATGAGTAAGATTAAATTTTCACTTTTGGATTTTCATCTCAGAAACAGGATGTTGTTCTTAGTTACCTTTGTCAGTTTTAATTATTTTCTTAGGAATGATTTTATATGAAGGAAAACCATTTTTTTTGTGCATTTTGAATAACTTACAGTATGAAACGAAGCAATATTAAATTTGGGAACGCTGTAGCATTCTGTCCCATCAAAAATGTTTTTTAATTTATGACAAATTAGTAATTATTTTTTTAAAGAATATACCATAGAATGACCTGCATGCACGATTTTAGAGAGTTTTCAAAACACGACGATTTCGATTCTTCTTAATAAGAAACGGAGGTCGAGGAGATGTTAAAATTAATGTTATTTGCATAATAATAGTTCTAATTTATTATTTATTTTGTGAAAAATACGGAGAACTCAAAGTAATATTACCAACATTTTTTTTTTCGTTCTTTTGTTTTGCGATCGTAGATTTTTTTTTGTTAATTTTTTTCTTCTACTTGTTAGCCCTAAAGTGTTTAAAAATAAAATTCTATTGATGCCATAACTGTAATTTCTTTGGTAAGCTATAAAGCAATATGCAACAATATTAAAAATGATACCAGGCAGTTCTCAGAAACATAATAAAGCTCCCTTTTAGTATTTCTTCTAAATACGGAATAGGAGTAAAACATTAAAATTACTCCAAGCAAACATAGATATTGGTTTTCCTAGCTTCCCTCATCACATTTTTTAAAAATTCATTTATTATATATCGATAATTCGAATATTTCTTCATGCAATCGCTTGTTTGCAATCTCTCATAAATTCAACATTAGGCATCAGGATCTTTGTCGTAATTGCCGTCATTGTCCTATTTGGCATACATAGATTCTTCAGTATTCTATGGAGGAAACACCTTCTATTTTTTCGTTTTTTTTCTCTTGAGGTAGTATCCTTTATCACTGCCTGAAATTTTCACCGATGTTACAATATTTCAGGTGAAAGCGATTTCCTTATTCCCATGGGAAAAACAGAGAAATTTACTGCAAAAACAACAAATATAGCTCAAACCTTTGACGTAGAAGAAAGTGAGTGAGTATTGGACGAATGTCTTTTTAAGATTCGGGAGATGGATTGTAAAATTGTTGTATAGCAGAAATTGATTCTTCATATTTTTTTCTGTTTACTACTGCTACTAGAGCCATAGATTGTTGGTAAATAAAATGTGCATTTGTAAAAAAAAAAAAGGATTAATACTCAAAATTAAAGTCTCCTCAAAACCATTCCCTTGTAGCGTTTCTTATGCCTAATTCCACAGACAATTTGACTGACTATTATAGCTTGGAATGGATGCATAGCCAGTCAGTTGTTAATCTCTTGAGAGTGGCGTTTTTTTAAAACATTCATAAATACTTTGTCAATAGACCGTATTTAATTTGAAGAAAGAGGAGTTAGACAGCACAAAAATACAGAATATTCATAGACATGGTTGATCATAAATGTGTTTGATGTATTTATGTGTGGTGGGACGATCAAGAGTAAAGTCTACAAGATAGTCCTTCGAGGTTTTTACCAGAGATATAAAACAATTTGATGAATAAAAGGTGATAAAGAGATCTGATTTGATCAACTCAAGAATGTAATTATTCCAAGTGGCGCTACATCCTTGAATTTGTTCTTCATTCTTTTTCACAGAAACACAATCACCGATGGTATAAAGTACCAAAGGTTGACATGTGGTTAGATTAGCAGAAACAATATTGGGTAGGGCGCCAACGGGAATAATCAGATTCCGAAGGTGGGGACTCCTAATTTCGTTTCAATCGCTTAATAGCTATTATGTTTATAGATGCAGTTCAGGTGGTGTTCAAAAATCGTTATTACTACTTCAAATATTATGTTGCACCACTTGAGCATTATTGATTATGCTAAAAGTAATTAGGTATGATCACCAATCTACAGCGCAAGAAAACACGTGTGTCTGACTTCTGAGAACTTTTACTTGGATAAGTTTCAAATCTTTGATTGTAGGCACCAAGAACTAAACAAAATTAAGGAAAAAAACTTCATAGGCTGTAGTAGAAAAATAGCAAATATTTGTGATCATTGCATTTTCCTGAAAATTCCAAATCTGATAATTCTGACAAGGAGTTCAAATGATTCTGGATTAGAAGGCTTTAATCCGAAGTATTAAAAAGTTTAATTCTTTTTTATGCAAATTTCAAGCAAAAATGTACATACTCCCACTAATGAAGGAATATCTAATCATTAGCAAATAATGAAGTGAAATAACACATTTTTAAATAATTTTATTCTTAATAAGGATTTTATTGATTCTTGATTTTCCACATATTCTGTAGAATACTGTGGTATTGTTTCATCTTAGTTGAATCTGCACTGAAATTTATACCTATTTTGTGCAATTATTAAAATGTGACATTTTAAATGATCCTACATTCAGTGCAATTAATCTCAGCTATTAAAAAAATGAGAATGAGAATTTTAGCAATCTAAAGGACAAAAAGTAGCGACTTAGATCGCAATTAGGAACATACATACTTTGGAAAATGAGAATGTGGCCCTTCGGAGGAATTTCTTGCGGTTTGAATTCAATCATGTGCAAAATGTTGGCTTTATTGTTAACTTCCTGAAATATTAACACGCAAAATAAATTATTACACAAACTTAACATTCAAAACATTATTTTATAATGATATATATTAAATTACGAAACATTTCCCTGAATTTCGACAGTTTCTTATAAAACCATTTGATTTTATATATGCAATTTTATTTTTCATTGTTGCAATAAAATGGAAATCTGTTTAATGTTTCTAGAATTACAGAGTCCCAAGTTTTTCTTTCATTGCAGAAAACTAAGAAATGCATATTTTTTTCATATTCTGTAACTATGTCATAAAATTTTATTTTTCCAAATTTTTGGAAATTTAGAATCAAATTCCCCTATTACATTTGAATGCATGACTTACGGAATAAGTATGCTCGTTATTACTTAGTTCTTTTGGAATTAATTTTGAAGCCTGTCCATACATTAAAGGAAACACGATGTGATAAGTATACAAAAATTCGATGCACTTTTCTAAAATATTTTCTTCTTGAAGCCATACAACTGGAATTTATTTGGGAAGTTCATACACACAAAGAGCAGAAAGAGATAAATCTACAAAAATAAGACAGCTTAACTCAAACAGAAACTGAAGTAACTTTGTTGAGAAAATATCAAATTATATACAAGAGTTTTAATTGAAATTAAATACAATCAATACTTCCTACAAACCAGTTGTTTGCCAAAGGCAAAGCACGTCTGTGTTTTTGCCGTGATTGATTTTAACCGCGAGCATAATAAAAGTTCTGGAAGTGCATAATTCATCCGTCTATTCATTCCAATTCTTGTCCTAGTTAATATGCTGGAAATGCATTGTATTTCTCAGTTGTATTGGCATTAAAATATTAAAATAAATCTTCCTTATAATAATTATGATGTTGAATCTCAAAAACTGCTGTTTAATTCTGCCTTTTTCTGCTATATGTTTTCTATGACTATACAGATAGTTCAGGAATAATAAGTATAAAAATTATGTGGAAATTCGCAGTTCAAAATATAAAAAGAGTAGGCACTAAAAAAACAATGGAAGAGGATATAAAAACAATTGTGCATTAAAAAAAATCCATGAAATGATGCCCGAAAGCAAAGTTATATTACTTTTCTTTTTAAACGCTCAATGAAGTTTAATTGTCAGGAAAACGGGAATTAAAATCCTCCAGAAATTTCAAGTGCCGAAGGGTCAAACAAATACATATAATGAAAACACTATGAAAATGTACAACACCAACTCACTGATTGCGTTTCAGATATGAATAAATATAAAACCTGAAATGTGAAAGACATGATGTCTATAATTATTGAAGACATATATTGGGTTGTTCGGAAAGTCATTTCGTATTTTTTTGTCAAAATGAAAATAAATTTTCGTTTAATGAATAAATTATTTATTAAATTATAAAATTGCCATTCTGGTCTAATACCTTTTGCCATATTTTTGGTAGTAACATGATTACACGCTCATAAAAGCTTTGGTCTTTGCTGTAAAAAAAAACTGATCGAGGTGGTTTTTGGCCTCCTCATTTGAAGGAAAAATTTTGCAAATCAGTTCTGGTACTGATGTACTGTTAACACATCTTCTCCACACATATTGGCTAATTTATTTCTGGCTTGAACAGCATTTTTACCTTTTATAGCAAAAAAGAAAAAAATGACGAAAATGCTGTTTATTGCTCTCCATATTTAAAAGGGCACCATCCAAAAACTACTGCGAAGAATCAGCTGCACTTTTTCACACTCAAGCCTTGCTATATCAGCTCTTAAAACATAAAATGATTTTGCGGTTTAAGTATGAAATTGGGTGCAAAAAATGCAATTAAATCCTTTGTCAGGAAAAAACGAAATTACTTTCCGAACAACCTAATATATATATATATATAAATCGTTTCGTTAATATATCGTTAATTCGTTATAATCTAATTGTTTCTTATAATTTAATCCTTTTGTAAAAAAACCTTTCAGTGATATCTTTTAAAAAGTTCCCTTTTATTAAAAGACAAAGAGAAATAAAAAAAACGTTTTCCTAAAAGTTATTTCATGCTTTAATACAAAACTTTTCAGTTACTACTACTGAATCATTGAGAAACATCTATTCATAAGAGAAAACTTTTGCAATCCATGTGCTCACAAATCAAAGGCATTACAAATAAACAGTGACATTCAATGTGTTAAGAAAAAAAAATATTTTGGGAACTAGTAGGTTTTCATTCTCAATTAGACGCATCAGTATTATAGAATACTAAATCAAGTTATTTAAATCGTGCGCAATAAGGAATAATTTCTTTCTTAATTTACGTGTACAAATTTGTTTGGTTTAAGCTGTTTATAAATTTCACTCAAAGCCTGAGCAGTTAATAGCTTTCATGGGCTGCTGTTTAAATTGCCGCCCGGATAAAGAATAATTGCTTTATTTACCTAGAAATCTAACGATACTACCTCCAACACATTCTTTTTCTCGTTTCTCTATTTTCTCCTGTTTGTGGTACACTTCCCGCCCTATTAGACACAAGGCTAATCAATCGAAATTCCCCTTATGTAGCTTAGGCGACGAAGAAAATACCACAACTATGTTCTTCTCGAAGAAGATTAGTCTTTAGTGATGAAGAATCAAAGTAATGGATGATCAGGTTCTGCTTGTCTCTTCGGAGCGGGGAAAAACATTTTCTCTTGGGACGATTATTGTTGCAGACGTTGAAACATTGTTTACTCGCTTGATGGGAAGGCTTTAAGAATAAGGAGACTTTACATAAATTATCTCTAGTTTATAATTTATAGATGATATTGATAGTGAAAGTATTGTTGATTATTTTTGATAAGAATTAAAGTAAAAATTCTGAGAAGTTACCGCTCTTCATAATCAATCTATGCTATTATATCACATGGATGAAGTATTCATTTTTCAAAGTTCAAATGAAAAACATATTTTCATTTTAAAACACATAATTCTTTACCATATAAGCATTTTTAAATCTTTTGTTAATGGATCTTTAAAGATATTAAAAGTTTAAAAAAAATTATGATATAAACTTAATATTGACGTTCTTACAACGGAAATATTCTTTATTGCTATAAGAAATAGTTATGAGTTCCCAGTTCCTAGAATTATCTGCAGGGTAAAACTTTTAGCACTACAACCTTCTTTCTTGGTCTTTTCAACCCATACTTATCTTGAATTTTAGCTGAACGAGTCTTTAATTTGCGTTTTATTATGTATATAATATATTCGTCAGTTTTTTTTTCTAAGGTTTTTTTATATCCAAACTAGCTTGTTTCAGTGAAATCTCCACATGAATTACTGAAACTTAGTGTCTTAGACACAACAGTTTAGCTCTCAAACTAAGAACTGCCGTCCCATGTTTCAGATAAAAATAAACGATTTAACTTTCCTGCGTATTGACAAAATTTTGAATGAATTATAGTCGTTCAGTAAAATTACGGACGAACATGCTATAGATCATTTTTTACGCAAAAGTTTCAGTTCTCATCATATGAATTAATTTGCATATAGGGTGTTTAATTCCGTATAATCTTCTGCTTATTATACGAAATTGCAACATTTTGTAATTTTCAATGTTTAATTACTACTACAAAAATAATATGAACAATTACTTTTTAAATCAATCCACAAATTCTAGTTCCCTTGTTTAAAGTATCTGTAAAGTATGGTTAGTTATTCCTTGTGTCCTCTGTTTTGTCTTGAGACCTAAAATTTAAATGGACAACTTCCAAATTCATCCTCATGTTTCTCTACTTGTATGTTTATGCAGAATTTGGCTTTATATACTTATGCAGCTTTATATTCTTTGAATTTCGAAAAGTGACTCGTTTCTGAAAAAGGAATTGAGGTTCATACCTGCACACATACAGTTTAAATTACAATAAATGCTTTTTCTTGGTATGTGTAAAAGTTTAGATATAAGATACTTCGATTTTCGATTTTTAGTATATAGATGAGAGACCAACTTTTGGAAAAACATTAACACCAAGAATAAAAGCAAGATATTTCTTTCAATTCCAGATATCAAAGCACATTTCTTCTCGCTGTAACAAAAGCCTGCTTTGGGGAAAAGCCCCAAAAAAGGTCTCCATTTCTTAAAACGTTCGTCTTTTCTGAGCACATGACACTACCCGCTGCGTTCTTTGAAAATACGCAGACACAGTGAATCTCGCTGCACTGTCCGAGAGTTTGCTAACACGCACGATTCTCTTCCGTTCGGCCCCTGGAGAAACCAAATATCTCCACGAGATAAAAGCCTACAAATGTTTTCGAATCTTATGGCTTCGAGCATATTTGTTTCTCTGAGAGTGGGTTGTCTCCCAATGCTTTGCAGCTCGTTGTTGCACACATTCAAAGCTGGGGAGAATAGTATTCGACTCAAATAAGATAAAAACACAGAGCCAAACGCCTCTCTCTCAGAAACGCCACAACAAGCAGACATCCTCGTTAATTTTGCAAAGAGGAATATGCTGCAAGATATTCCCGGTGGATTGCAACAAGGCACAGAAACTCTTGGTGAGGGCGCGAAAGATCCAAATTCTCAGGAGGGTAGAAGCGGAGTTTTATTCCGGTACAGAATTTTCTTTTTCATTTAATTCATTTCATTTTGAGCTCTTCTCCATTCCCTTTCAAAAGAGATATTTGTTATTTCTTTTGGATGCATTAATAATTTCGCACTTTCTAAAAAATAAAAGCTGATTTTCTGAGAATACTTCAACTGAAGTATTATCCTGCTTCAGTTTTTTATTTTTCCCGACATTTACGAACACAAAATGCCAATTTTATGGTATCTTTAATTACACAAGTTCTGGACGTATTTTGAATTGATCTATGTGTTGCTTTTTGGTATTAATTGGTTTACACTTTTGGAAAGATATCCGCCCGATAAATATTATAACTGGAGTTCCTGAGATATGGATTGGAATTTTTTTCAGTTATTGATTTGAAATGTTTTAATGGTGCTTTTTACTTTTGAGAAATAAGGAAAAAGCTTAAAACTCCTTTGTGTTCAAATTAAAAATTATATTATGAATGTTTTTTATTACTATCTACTATGATGGTACTAAAAATATACTAAAATAACTGTCCTTATGAAATGAAATTATGTTCATAAATAAAAAGGAATTTTAATAAGCAAAACGCATGTAAAGAAAAAAAAATTTTGTGACACATTACAGTTTATTTTACAAAATTCCAACATTTATAATTTTCAAAGTTTAACTACAACTACAAAAATAAAATGAACAATTACTTTTTAATTAATCCACACATTCTAGTTCCATTGTTTAATGCATCAGTGAAATATTATTGATTATTTTTCTGGAATTACATTACGGTTTCTTTCTTCAATTCATTTTTCTGTGTCCTGTTTTGTTTTGAGACATAAAATTTAAATGAAAAACTTTCACCTTCAACCTCATATTTCTGTACTCGTGTGCTGTTTATGCAGATTGAATTAACACTTCCATTAAATAAAGCTTTATATACTTTGAATTCCGAAAAATTATTTGTTTCTGAAATACGAATTGAAGTTTATACATGTACTCGCACAGTTTAAATTACAGTGAAGGATTTTTTTGGATATGAGTAAAAGTTTTGATAAAGGATATTTTTCTTCTTTTTTTATATGTGGTTTGGTTCAAATAATTAAAATGTGGGGTTTGAAATACTTTATTCCATAAATTTAACCTTTGAAAGAATAAATTATACACCGGCTATAGGTGTGGGTGCTATTGTTCAAGTAAACTGAGACTGAAAGAAATAGTTTAAATAAATATTGCTGTTTCCATAACAAAGACTTAATATCAGAGTATTGTGGGAATAAAAACAAAAGATAGAAATTAGACTCGATGAAATTATATTTTAATGTAAATTTTTTTAACTGTACCAACTTGTAAATAACCATAAATAAACAGTGAAGGCATTTTCTAACCATGTGTATGCATTACAATTTATGTATAACAGATTATTATATATAACAATTATGTTGCTCATACGCAACGCGTTTGATTACATGAATTGTAGTAGCTGATAACCGGAGCATTGTAGCCCCCGAAAAAAGTAATATTAAGTGCAATCAATCAATAATTTTTTGTCGAAATAGGATGAACCGCACGACAGTATATAAAATACGACCAAATAAATATTCATTTTTATATATTAGATTTGTGTATTCTTTTAGAATCGAAACACTTGGTGTTCTCTCAGAATGGCAATAAAAGAAATTATTTATTGTACCTCACGATTCGTTTCCTATTAGTTCAGAATTTTCAAGTTTAATAATAGAAAATGGGATTAAAATATTTTTTAATACTGATTAAACACAGAAAACCCTAAAACCTTTACTATAGTTGAAAAGAAAATTTTTTAAAATTAAGATGTTGCACAATTAACTGATCTACAATATTTTTGGTAGTTACTGCAAAAAATGCTAAAATTTATTTAAAATTTACAAACCCAAAACTTTCTCGCATTATCTGTAATAAAGATGTCACCTCAGAGAATGACTTACATGACAATTGCGTACTATAGCTATGAAATATTAACCTTTAACTATGATTTAGCTTTTCTATTTTCTTCTCGGAGAGTTATTTGGAGATTAGTATTTGGTAAATAGATGCGATTGAGATTCGAATTAAAAAAAAAAAAATCTAGATAACTGTACTATGCTTCTAACCCTCCCATAAGTGTAAGCAATAAAATGACCAAGTTTCGTCGCAATCGGATGAACAATTTAGAAAGTGAA
This sequence comes from Argiope trifasciata, assembly GCA_026543055.1. Lineage (NCBI taxonomy): Eukaryota > Metazoa > Arthropoda > Arachnida > Araneae > Araneidae > Argiope > Argiope trifasciata. The sequence continues at coordinate 2,086,546 of JAPMOQ010038378.1, forward strand.
TAGAGACATACAGACAAACATTCATTTTTATTTATATACATGAATAATATTTTCCAACCGAAACCAAAAGCCCTTCATCGATTAATTCTTCATGATGACATGAATACATGTATGATTCAATGATTAATTATTTATTTCAAATAAGCCTTATTTCTGTCCGAGCACATTTCATCTTGATTGCCTCGTCTTCGGAAGTCTGCCGATCCTCCCGAGGCAGGAGGATGTGAAAAAGAGGAAAGATATGAGGGTTGAGAGTCGCTTGGAAAAACGGATGGATATCGAAGCATATTCAACTCATCAATCTGTTCAAAATTCCTTCTATTTCGGAAATTAGTGCTTCAGAGATGCAAGACCAAATAAAATTCCAGAAAGTATATTGTATGCATCAATATTACAAACTTTATATTGTACATGTATCAATATCACAAGTTTGATGGATTTTAGAATTAAGGTATCCGACTACTTTAAAACCACTGGTTATTAACCATATTGGCAATTATTTTTAAATTGTTATTATGTTCAGAATTTCCTTTTTCCAAAGCAGATGATCTTTTCTAGGAAAAGGAAGACCTGACCTATCATCCAGGGTTACATTTTTTGCAGCTAAATTCAATTTTCTCAAAGCTTTGATTTTCATAAAAATTCACCTCCTTTAACAGGATATCTCAAAAACTAGAGAGGCAATTACATAAAAATTTCAAAATGTTTCTCAGCTTTTGGCTCATTTCATTCGTTATTATATTCTGTAACTTGTGTGCAAAGAAAAATAGTATTGCGTATTTACAAATTCGCTTAGAATGTGAACCCCTTTGGTTTAAATTCATTAAAATTTACTATAAATTTTCCTATTTCACAAAATGTATTATATTTCCAAATGTTTTTTGTATTCGCAGTATTTTGTATTATAATTGACAATACATCTAAAAACCATATCTCTAAATAATTTTCAAAAAGTTTACCTTTCGAACGTAGTAATATACCTTCATTGAATACGAAGGTCTGATTTAAAGAACAGCGCTAAATGACATCAATGACTAATAGAAACTTCATAACGTATAAGCACACATTTATAGACTAGACAGAATAAAAAGAATAAAAATTAGTAGTCTTTAAAACAGAAAATTGAATAATGGCCGATATCTAGAATAAGGAAAGAAATCTTCTACATACAAATAGACTTTGAAACTAGTATCTCTAAACTTATTTTTTGAAAGCAGAAAATATTCTTTCATGTAAATATTTACTTCAACAAATTTGACATTGATACTAAAGAAATTCTACCTACATCAGGAAATCGAGATATGTTGACGAATATTTCAAGTATTTTCTAGGCAGTTTACCTATAATAAAGATGAATGTATTTGTGCTTGCGTGTACGTGTGCGTAGGATTTCTACACACTTTGAACCACAGCTATCAAATTTTGCATATAGATATTTTTATAGTGTAAAATTGTGCACCATGGCGAGAGTTTTTGAAATTTTTATTTAAAATCAGCAAAATGATGTTTCTACAGGATAACTTTCAAAATATTAAAGTACAAAATGAAATTTTAGACTATCTTAAAATTATATAATTACACTTTCAATGATATCTGCTTTCTTGTGCTATAATTATTTATTTAAATTTTAGATAAATTTTTAACAAAATTCCTAACAAAATGTGTGGTACAAAATAAAACTTAAATTTCATTGCCACAGCATTTATACATGAAAACATAAAACTTTATCAAAATGCTGGCATCATGCTGACGAAAGCCCCTATCATATGATCAATAAGTTAATTCCGGGAAATTAAACCTAGGAAAGTTGAATTTTTAGCAGGCGTTTACTAGAAATTTTAGAAAATGAAATATTTGCGAGAAACATCTAAGATAAGATTTCCATTACATTTAAAAATATTTGGATTATAACTCAATAATTCAGTGTTATTTAAAGCAAACATGATTTAATATTCTGATATTAATGTGAGTCGCATGAATATCAAAGTTTATTGCTTAAAAATATTTTACTGAAGAAGTCATAAATATTTAGTAACTTAAAATATTTAATTGAAACTTTTAGCGACCATTTAGTCACCAAAGGTGGCTAATAAGTAATAAAATGAAGTTGCTATGCAAAAGGTTTCAAAATTACGTTTTAACTTCTTAAAAGTTTGAAGCATTGATGTTTTGAATTCCAAAAGTTTTTAAAAAATGCTTCTCTGATCATCTTTCTTTTCACTTTTGAGACAAAGTTACACAATCTCGATTTCATCGCCATATCAGTAGGTTTTTTCAGACATTCGAACGCTTTTTATTAACACTATTGGGATTTTTTACCATCAAAAATTTCATAAAAGAATTATTTTAATAAAAGTAGTTGTAAACTATTTTTTGAAAATTTTGATCAGTATTTAAGAAATTATTATTTTAATGACAACAGTTTTGCAGTAAATTTTCTTGCTGCAAAAATATAAATTTCATATAAATATTGACAAAAGATAACGTAAGAAAATTTCCAAATTCTTATGTACTAACAGGAAATCAGCTCTTGTGCAAACCAAATTCATTCGATTTGCATTTCTCTAATCCAATAACTATACAACGCCTGTTACCTGTAACCCTCGCATTTAGTCGGGAAAACTATTCACAGAACCACATAATAACATGCCATGAAACAGAAATTCAACTTACTTTAACTACTTCACATACAATGGTGTGTCGGAGATGATTGAATTTTTAATCTATAATTAAGTGAAAAGTATGAAATAATTTAAAGTGAAAAAAAGTCACTTGAAACGTATTATTATTAAAGAAAATAAAATAGTACTAAATGTTCCAATTAGAAAGCTATTAAATTAATTAGGAAGTGAAGTAAATTCGTATGTCAAGTGGTTAATAATAGAAAGTGATAATAAATTTACACCTTTCAAAATTTAATATGAAATTATTTTCTTAATATTTTACGAATGAATTATAAATACCAAAATAGAGAAAATGATTCTTTTTCAATTACATACAATTCAAACGATTTTCTTAGTTAAAAAAAAGTATATGAAAATGCAAGCAGATCATGTTAATTTGAATTTGTCAAAAAATTTGATAGTAATATTTTAATATGAAATACTATAAATAAATATCAATAACTAAACAAATTCTTTAACAATTATATATATAAATGTTATATGCAAATACAAATTATGGAGCACTATTGTTACTTTATATTCAGATGATTTATTCGATAGTTTTGACAGTTTACGTGTATTCATTTACAAACTTACTTTTCAAAATAAGCTTCAGCTAAAATGAATTTTTTCCCTGAAAATTTTATTCGTGATATTTATAAGGGAATTTCTTCTTATTTTTTTTTGAATTTAAACAACCATTATTCAATACCTAATATTAAGGATTCTTCTATTTCCAAATTTTTGAAAATCTCTGTTCCGACTCAATGCCTGCAAAAAAGTTAATATCTTTTCGGAAATAAGGGAGTAAAGTAAATAGGAATGGGATATTTTGGGATGGATTGAGCGTGGTGAACGATCTCCCAATTTATTGATCATCAATTACTTTTTCTGGACACATCTATAGGGCTCCAGTTAAGTAATCTTTCGAATATCAGTAACATGTGGGCAAAATACCTGATATTTATAGCAATGTACACCACGTACTATCAAGCATTGTTGATGGCACGTCGTCAAGCGCTGTTGATTGACAATATTTGGAGTAATTCTTGTAAACATTGTCAACGAAGACGTCAATATAGGCTTTGTCTTTTATTATTCATTTGCATTTCATATGCCACTGATGAAAATTTCAACGGCGGTGTGTGGAAAATAGCTTCTCTAAGGTAGAATTGAAATTCAAAACATCTGGTTTCAGTTGAATCGAGACACCTTGTGATTCTGACTAAGGAATTAGAAAGCAATCTGTGTTTACTTTGTGAACATTATTCGTGTCCCCTTCAAGTTTGTCAAAATCGGTATCAACCTGTATAGCGAAGTATAGCTACAAATGTTATTTAGACTTTGTGGTGTACTGATGTATCGTATTTTATGGCTTTCAATTGAACTTTCAGTCCCCCTCAAAAAACTCCCCAAAATAGTATCGGAAACAAGACTTCATAGAAAATTCCATGTATCTAAATCTTTGAGCTGTAGATGAGACATTTACATTAATGCAAGAATAAAAGTAGAAAGACGGACAAAACTTTCACGGATTTGAAACAAAACTGAATACATGTCGCCAATTATAAAATTATGCGCAAACTTTCTATAGTATGGATAAAAAAAAGTGTCAAGAGTGTGTTTTTAAGCTATAATTCAAACAATCATGAACTTCTCTAGCTGATATTGCTACACAACTTGCATTTTTAAGTTTTGAAAAGGTTCCTAAATCAATGATGTTTTAAACAGAAATCTATAATTGAAATTAACAATTTTAATAATTTATCTATATAAATAAAAATGAATGTTTGTCTGCATGCCATCCTAAACTGTTCATCCGATTGCAGTGAATCTTGGTCAGCTTATTGTTTACACCTACGGGATGGATATAGAGATAGTACAATTACTTAGAATTTACAAAAAATTGAATCTCAACCGCATCTATTTACCAAGGATTCATCTCCAAATAACTCGCCGAAGAGACAATAGATTCTGTCAAATGTTAATTCCAAGTTAAAGGTTAATTATTTGTAGCTATAATACGTAAATGTCATGAAAGTCGTTCTCAGAGGTAACAACTTTATGACAGATTATGATAGAAAGTGTTGTGGACACCAACATTAGGGGCTAAAAATTTTAATTAAATTTTAACGTTTTTCGCAGTAACCACCGAAAATATTGTACAGATAATTTTGCATCATCTTAATTTTCAAAAAGTATTTTTCAAATAGATCAATGATTTTATGAATAAATACATTTTGTATGATTAATAAATTTTAAAAGAAAATATTTTAATTACATTTTCTAAAATTAAACTTGAGAATTCTATACGAATATGAAACGAATCACGAGATAATATAAATAGTTTCTTTCGTTATCATTCTAATATAACACCAAGTTTTAGAATTCTAAAAGCATACACAAATCTAATATGTAAAAATAAATTTTTGTTTGTTCTTATTTTATGTATAGTTATACCATTCATCCTTTTTCGATAAAATATCGCCAAATTATTGAATGATTGCACTTAATATTTTTTTTCGGCTGCAGCAACGTGCCGGGTGCCAGCTAGTTTTAAATAGGCCAAAGGTAATAATAATTTTTAAGTATACGATATTGTCGGGACGGAAGAATATCTGAGAAATTACATTTTCATCATTAGGTGTAAGTCCCATGGCATCAATAACAGTTTGGTGCCTACCAAGCATAGGATGAGTTGGATGAAGGAGAGAAGGCTCTTCTTCCCCACTTCCTCAATTTGAAAGAACATTTCATCGGCATTTCTTGACCAGACGATGCTTCATCTTGGCCCATACCTAATCTATAGTTTGAAGGTTCTGAAACTGGATTGAACAATCAAGCATTATCGCATGGCGATGGAAGAACCAAAACAGATCGGTGATTCGGATTGTTGTATTGAAAAATGAAACTACGAGCAAATGCTTACGGACACAAAGTGGTTTGATTTTTGATTTGGTATCTTAGAATGATTTGAAGGTGTCCGACTGCGTTAAAAACTCTGTCATCGACCACATTGGCGAATTCCTTCTTTATTGTTATTTCACGTAGTTCAGACATTTCTCTTTCCAAAACAATTTATATTTTTTAAGAAAATGAATGACTGACCTGATCAAACGTTACATATTTTTCAACTAAAACTTGTCTCTCACTTCAATTCTCTCAAAACTTTAATCTTCATAAAAATTCTCCACCGTTAACTTATCTAAAAAACTAATCGCTGTATTTGCATACAAATTTCATCGTGTATTTTAAATAGCATGGGCAATGAAATGAACCCAAAGTTTTATTGTTGGCGTTAGTAAAATTATGTAAATTTGTGGAGAAAAATGCATATATATGAGTATATGTTTCCCCCATAAGATCTTTATATCTCAACATTTTTCTTAGGTTTTGGTTCATTCTATTCATCATTATATTCTATATCTTGTGTACAAAGAAAAATACAATTGCTACATTAGAAATTTGTGTAGAGTGTTAACCATTTTGGTTGAATTTCATTAAAATTTACTACAAATTTTCCTATTTTTCAAAATATATTACACTTTCAAATAATTTGGCTGTATTTATAGTATTTTTTATCATAATTGACAATACATCTAAAAATCGTAGTTTTAAATAGTTTTTTTTAATTCACTTTTTTAAAAAAATTTCCTTCAAATGTTCTTAACAATACTTTGCTTCTCAGTATATTCAACCACAATTTTATTGAAATTGATTATTTATAAAAGTTGTATGTCAACTTTTATACGGAGCATTTAATTTGCCAAAAATTCAGAGTTGTTTCTATGTTCTCGGTATTCTACTGCACACAAATTTTTTCTCTACAAATTAACGCGATAAATTCTCTGAATTCTAAAAAAAATTAATTGTTTCCTTTTCCACTGAATGAAAAGTCTATTCATTTCAAACAAATGAATATATAACCTGATATATTAAATCACTTCTTGAGAAAGAGAATACTTTACTTAATTCATGTACTTTAGTAGTATTTCTAAAATAATCTAGCAAAGAGTAATCTGTCTTTATTAACTTAATATGGTGTAACTTTAAAGAAACTAAGAAAAATTAGATTAATCAGACTTTAAAATATTGTAAAAATAATTTTAAATTATTAATATATAACTGAAGTTTATTGAAAAATTCGAAATTCATTACTGTAGCAATTCAATTAAATATTTATGGAATAAATATTAATTAATAATTTTTCTACATTATTACATTAATATTAATAATACTTGTCCTTCAATATTTCCATTACAACAATAGCCAACCAATTTTGTGAAGTAATTCTTCGAATCGTATCGGAATTTATAGGTAAACAAAGGGTATTTACCTAGAGTTTTATCCTGAACTCCAAAATGTCAGGCCTTCACTCATCCCCATAAATTAAAGATAATTCATAGTCATGCGGAAATCAAGCTGTAAAATACATATATCACACTTAAAATTACTACACACATCTTCAAAAATCATATGTAAATTGCAGGAACCCACAAGATGACACTATAATATGTCACAATGACGAGAGTGTAAGAGAGTGATGCATAAGAAATACAGACAAAGCAGTAAAATTTTTCGCAAGCGCTTCATAAGCCTTTTAGTGCAATAACCGCATAGTTATGACACAAAGGACCCATTTAAAAGGGTTTTTACGTGGTAGGGATATCAGTCGTCTGAAATGTGGTCGTACCCAGCTGGAAGTATCCGAGGAATTTGGAATTGCCCAGACTGTCATCTCCAGGATTTGGCAACGATTCCAAGATGATGGTAATGTGAGTAGACGATACAGCAGAAGTCAACCCCCAACTACAACGCCGAATGAGGTCCGGTATTTGGCCATTAATGCCAAAAAAAATAGACTGAGCACAGCATCTGACCTGTTTTGTCAGCTCTCATCAGCCACTGGTATGATGATTTCGTGGCAGACCTGTATAGACGCTTAGGACAGGTTGATAAATGTGCTTGTAGGCCTGTCACCACCTACTGCAACTGTGGTTAACCTGGAGTAGACAACATGCATTGTGCACGCAGCAACAGTGGGCTTGTGTGATGTTTCCCGACGAGTCCAGGTTTAGTTTGCAGTCTGTGTAACACCGGACATTCACATGGAGAGTGCCAGGTACCCGCTATCGAGGAGGAATTATTCTGGGTTTCAGAACTGACTTGCATGCTCAAATTGGAACCATGACAGACCCTATCTATCAGGACGTCATTCTGGAATTGCATGTACGTTTGAGTCGAGGAGCTCACGTGAGCAGAATTTGTGTTTATGGATGACAACATCTGTCCTCGAAATATCACCCATATGAACTGGCCAGCATTCTCACCTGATTTGAATCCAGTGGAGCATGTCAGGGGCATGCTTGTAGGATGAGTTGCAGCCCATCAACTACCTTCTACATGTCCACCGCAGCTTTGGAGTGCAGCGCTTGATGAGTGGCGTAATATTCCTGAAGAACAGATCGTTAATTTGATACTCATCGTGTTTGGGTGATGTACAAACTGTATTGCGTCGTCTGGGAAACATACTATGTACTAAGAATCATATCAACCATGTATATTGGTTTTTCTAAATAGTTTCTTTTGTAATTTGCTCTAGGGAGCAAAAAAATCGCAGTTTTTATTAATAATATCAAACATAAAGGATCTTTTTTACTCTTTTCCTTTTGTTTAATAAATGGGCTTTACAAATAAGTCACATTTGTTTTACTTCTGGCCCTTTCTTTTACTGAACTCACATTATCCTTAATTAATGGAGATGAATGTAGATTAAAAGTAATTATGTATATATTGATCCCAAGGGCATAAGAATTTGCTTCTCGTTTTCTGTCAAATATTCTTTCGATGAGATAGTCAAAATATAAATTGTTGCTTAACTGAAGGATATTTCATAGGAATATTACTAAAAATCCCGTTTTAAGACACTTCAAAATAGTGTTTTAATACTTACTATGATAACTTGTAAGTACCTTGATTACTTTTAAATTTCTAATACTTAAAACATTTTGCAATCTTTTCTAATAAGTAACATACTTTCTTGAGAAAGAGATTTCAAATATTATGAAGCCTGATAAGGCAACATTAATATAGTTCTTATGACAAAATAATGGTATCTAAGACAATTTTCCCCAAAACTGTGGAGATGATTTACTAGTATAATGCATACAGATTATACTAGTAAATCATCTCCGTTATACTAGTATACATACTCTACAGAGTGAATAAGTTAAAAATGGTTGAACAATAATGGTAAATTTATTTTACACCTGGCATTTTTCGTGAGGCATATTCTAAAGAAAATCTAAATTAAGTTTCTTTTTTTAAATGTAATCGATATACGTTTGCGTCTTTTCAAATCTTAATAGAATTATGACTATATAAAAAAAGATGGTATGAACTAAATAATAAAATTTTATGGCTTTAATTAATTAATCGCAATTTGCGTCTTTAATTTAAATTATAGTTTTTGCCAGATTCAAGTGAAAATATGTAATTATAAGAATGTCTTAAAGAAAAATGCTTATATATTTGCAATTGTTACATGCTCAATTTAAATGCAGTGAATATATTAAGGCAATAATTTGATATAATAGCACTAATTTGCTTCGTTTTGAAATGTATACTTGGAAAATATGATAATGTTCATTGTATATTAAGTATTTATCGAAATCAATGCTGTCATTAGTGTCGATTATTCTTGAAATTGTTCATGCAAGTTCATGTCTTCAAATTTGAAAACAGATGACATATGCCTGGAAGTGTACTGATGTTATCCAATTTGATATGAATATCATTTACAAGAGGATAAAGAGATCTATAGGGATATTATTAAATAAGAAAATATATATTTTAGAAATGAACCTTTACCACAATAAATGAATTTCACACTATCCGGAAATATAAAAACAGAGCTTCATTTACTCTGATCCAAAAGCTCCGTATCTTTGTCTAAAATTGAACGATATTTAAATGCTTTCGATGGCTGTAATTCATCAAAAAATTTTCATTTAATCTCCAACTAGTTAAATTCTGTGATTTTACATTGATAATACTTTTGTTAATTTTTATGAATAATTTAAATGTAGGGATTTTGCCCTTTTGTTAACTTCGTTAGCTACTAAGCTTTGAAGGTCTCGGCTTCGGAACCGAAGGGTTGCAAGTCTGAGGCCCGATTCCACAGAAGAACCGCCCTGTAAGTGGGTCTGGTGCAAGTTAAATAAACCGGGGCCAAACGTCCTCCCGCTGGTGTAGTGTGGAAGTTTGGAGACAGGGTGCCAGCGCAGATGCCGTTCTCATCATCTGATCGTGGTTCAAAATGACTAGTCCGTCTCAAACTAGCGCTAGTGTTGCTTTAAAACGTGGCATTAATGTAACTAAACGAAACTAATCTTTGAAATGTTAATTGTTATATTTGAGGCATCCAGATTTTTTAAATTTATTTTATTTTGCAGGGATGCTATTATTTAATGTTTCTTGAATATTATAATAGTTTGAAAGTTGTGATTTTGAACAAATCAAACTTCATATTTTTCGTATATTTTAATAATGTATTTCATTTGGTTCTCTTTTTACATGAGTTACTAATTAGCAAAATTTCTTCAAACCAAGAAGTAATTTTCATTTTAGTTCTTCTTAGTAATTAGTTTTTTACTTTTGAAACTGATTTAATTGAAGTCCAATATTAATTAAAGCTTCTTCATACATTTTGGATTTGTCTGTTTTATTTTTTGTCTTTCTGTTTTTAATTAAATTGCTCTTTAATTAATAAATGTTTAATGATCTTTTGATTACATATTAAATTCTTGTATAATTTGTCCCAATTTCATGGATCCTTTGGGAGTGCACTTAAACTCTTAATAGAATTGTTTTCTCCATCTAGAAATGCATTATGAATAAATTTTTTAATTATGTTTAATGTATAATACAATACGGAAGGTTGCTTAAGTGTTTTGATTTTTTATTTATGATTTACATACATAAATATTTCCCAAACCCAAAAGGATGGTATTTTATCATTTACAATTATAAAATATTGTGAGGCTAATGCTTTAACCCAATTAAAATAATCAAAATTGCAGTCGGATCCTTTCTTAGAGCAATTTTTTAAAATTTATTTATTTATTAATATATCACATAAGCTTGGGATATTGCTTTAAATTTGAAAACTTTCAGTATTTTCGAAATATCAATCCAGCCATGAATAATTCAGTAAAATTATCTGTATACCATAATTGTTATAGATAAAATGAGCTAAATGTCATGTTTTTGCAACTTAATAGGAATATTACTGACATGCTCGAGTGCTCTTTCTAAAACTTCTTGCTTCCATGACAATTAAAGTCATTTTAAAATGAATAAAATAATTTTATATTTCTTGTTTAGTGATTTATTTAAGTTCAGGCTGATTTTGAGACCTAAAAGACAACGAGTAACTGAAATGCACCTTTGAATGATGCTTAATGAGTAAAGAAATAACATAAATGCGCAGAACTAAAAGCACTGTTTCTTTTCGAAGAAAGTTTCAGAAGATTCGAGAAAATAATATATGGCAAAGAACTTGTTACATACAAAAGTTTTTTTTAATTAAAAACGAATAGGAACAGAAGAAAATATATTTCTCCATTCACTAATGCAAATTTTTTAATTTTCAAAAATTATTGTGAGGTATTTGAAAATGCGATATTAATAAATTCAATTTTTTTGCCCCCAAAATTTGAGCAAATTGCGAAATATTGATTCCTAGCTCCCAAAAAGTAAATAAAGACAATCAGGAGTTAAGTAACCAGCTACAATGATCAGCCTTTAATTTTAGTAAGAGTGCCTAAAGCTCTAAGAGAAATGCAGCATCTCAGATTTCTTTCAAAATATCACGACACGTTCTTTTAAATTTGCATTTCTGCTTTAGAATGAATAACAAGATGTCGCAAAAAAGAGAGAAGACAATATTTCGGTCTAGAAATTTTCCTATTGCTAATTTGTTTGTTCAAAATTCCCTTGGAGCATTAAAAAGACAAAAAAAAAGTGTTCTCCGACACTATCTAGATTGCAAGTTAGGTGCCCACCTTACTAATTACGAGGAGTATAGACCCTAAAGCTCTTCTTTCCTAGCTCTTACTTTAAACGAGCTGAAACGTAATTATGATTATTGATTACTTGATAGAAAAGACTGCAAATTTTGAAATTATGAGTACATGTAACAGTTCTGAAAGTGTGGATCGTTTAAATACACACATCTCCAGATAATTTAAGGAAAAAGAATTTCTTTTAGAATTTTTTCTCAATATGTTCAGAAGAAATGGCAATTCTCCTCCATTTTATTTGACGAGTAAAGTTTCAAAATTGGGTTATTTTGAAACTTAAAAAAATAATTAGAAATTTGATATTTTAGTCCAAGGGAATATATTTCACATTTTACCAATTTGTGATGGTATATTCATAATAGATCGAAATAAATCGCGTGCTAATTTTTTTCTAGATGAAATCTATGACACGCAACACGAATATTTTTTTACCTATCATATTTAAGAGGAAATCCATAAAAAATTACAATCAAAATAATGGTTGTATGCTTTAATTCTCTTTTTGGCAGATATTCATATTACTATGTTCAGTGGAATTGCCAAACATGAAACCCGGGTTTACATTTAAATGTGTCACCTTTTGACTGATTTCCCGTTTTTTGCTTACTTAAAGGGTAGCTATTAAACTTAATCACCCGAAGACAGTAAGAGGATATGTGCTGCGTCTGTCTATCGTCTTATGAGAGGATACTCCTTTTAGATTTTCATTGAGAGATATTGAGATTGATAAGAGCGATTGGAAATTGACTGATTGATTAAGAGATTGGAAAGAGATTGATAAGAGAGATTGGAAATGCCATGGAATTTGAAAAGGTAATAACTCGGAGTGGATATCAGGGGACAGTTGATGATGGTTTCGTAAAACATTACGTAAAACTTAGCTGAGAGGAACACATTTTTACTTATGAATTGCTACGTATTATCTATATAAATAAGAATGAATGTTTGTCTGTATGTCTCTTTGCACGGCTCATCCGATTCTGATAAAACTTCCTCTACTTATTACTTGCACTTACTGGATGGTTGTAGGCACAAAACAATCATATAAGGTATCAAAAAATATTTTTAGAACTGTTCATTGCATCTATTAACCGTAGATTAACCATCACATACTCGCCAAGGAGACACAACAGATTTACGAAAGAGGCTCATTTCAAGCCAGACATTAATACTTCGTAGCTATTGTATGTAAATGCTATGAAAGTTGCTCTAGAGGTAACAGCTTTATCATAGAGTATTCAAGAAAGTTTAAGGGAATCAATCCTATAGGTTTGAAATTTCAACTAAAAATGCAATAAAATTCTATAGTTTTTTGCAGTAACTTCCGAAAATATTCGAGTACAAATAATTTTCCACTGCCTTAGTTTTTAAAAAATTATCTTTCCAGCTATAGTAAAGATTTAATGGTAGATTTTTTTTATTTGTTTAATCAATTAAAAAATATTTTAATCACATTTTTTAACATTATACTTGATAATTTTGCGCGAAGATTAAACAAATCACGAGATACAATCAATTGTTTCTTTTCTTACCATTCGGAAAGAATGCTAATTCTAAAAGAATATACAAATCTAATGTATAAAAATGAATATTTGTTTGTAGGATGAAATAACAAAAATAAAATCAATACTATTTATGCTTTTCCATTATATATGCTTCCATTTCACTGAATGCATTCACTGCCGACAAGAAAATAACTATCGTTCTTAAATAAGATAACTATTTCAAATTGGAAACGATATTTCCAAGATTATTTCTTCTGCGGCAGAATACCAGATAGTTAAAATTATAAAAGAATTCCGATTAATTGTTATGTATCAAGTGTAGACATTTTTTTTAGGGAGGGGGTCCTCACGTTGTAATAACAAACATTTTTAATATGTTGAACTGCAAAATTTTTTCTCGATGTTAGGTGCAAGAGATTTAATTCCTTAAAAAAAAGAAAAAAGAAAAAAAAGAAAAACATTTTTATATGGAGTAATTTTTTCTTCTTTTTTTATTAAAGTATTTTCTTTGATTTTTTATGCATTTTTAAGACCAAGGAAGACTGATTTTATTTGACAGACCCAAAAGAAATCATGTTAATGACTTTCAGAATATTATGTACTTTAAAATTCTTAACTCTGTTTTCTACATTTTGAATTAATTTTTTATCACATTCTTTTCAAAGTCATTAACAGAAATGTCGTTCTAATTGTATATTTTAGAAAAAATATTTTTACCGCTTTTAAAGCTTCCGAAGTTTAATATTAATAGTCTTGTTTTGTAACACGAATACTTGAATTTACCATCCAGATCCTCAGGATATACACTTTTGCATAAATTTTCTATGGCCTAATCTACTTCTTGGGATGTTATTAAATTAAATATTCTCTTCTTTTCGGGTTTTCCTTTAAATAAGGAGACAAATTTGAATTCATATTTTTAAAGCCATATAAAAATCTTGTATAGTGCTCAACTTCATTAAAATTCACAATGCCACTATAATTCAGGAATTCGCACACTTGCATAAATTCATACTTGCAGCTGTAGTCATCGTTGCAGCCTACCTATATATGTTCTTTTATGTTGTCAAGTCAGAGCAAATCACAAATGCTTTTATATTTCATAATTTTCATATCGTATCACATCATTTTTTTCTTTAACCCATATTGTACCACCTTTAAAAACAAACAAAGGAAAAACATAAATTTTTAATGAGATGATAAATAAATACAAGGATCTTCAATATACAAAATAAAAATTTAAAATACTTTAAATATTTTTTACATGGACTGTCCCAGAAATAGGACAACAATCCAATGCACTACTTTGCCGTTAGCCGGAGCAAATGTTGCAAATATGAACCAAACGTGACCTAAGTCGCCAAGCGAAGCGAATGGCAAAACGAAACGAATAGAGCACATGGTACCAAATTTGACGGAATTTTACATTATTTCACGATTTCTCGCTGCTCCAGGTTAACGTAAAAGTGCCAAAATTATAAATAACTTACCTTACAAAAAATATTTTATGATTCGAAATACGAAAAACAGACTCCACATTGCTTAAGGTTACACGTTTTTCAATTTTAAAAGGTTTTTTTTCTTAGCAAGACTTTAACTGACATCGTCTTAGAAGACCATCTAGGTTTATTACTAATAAATGTTCACAATTTAGGAGACGAAGCTTCTTATTATTCTGCAGCATACCTCTTTGTCTAATGTTGCTTCTCGGAGTTGTTTCAGCAAGGTAACTCTTTGTTACTGACCTAAACAATGTTAATGTTATCCATGGTAAGTAAAAATGTTATCCATATATATCCTGTGAAACTTGGGATTTTTCACAACAGAGAGCAAAGATTCCACTATACGTTGAGAAAGTGGTTCCATAAATATTTCTTCCTCACCTTGATAAGAAACGATAGTAAAAGTTATCCATTATATGTCAACATCTATAACTTATGTCTAAATTTATTTTTATGTATTTCTTACAGTCGTATTTGCCAAAGTAGAGTACCATTCTTTCATCGATTGTTAGATTTTCTGAAATATTCCAAGATGTTACAGAAGAATATTGACATTTTATGAAAGCGGAAGAATTTTGTAATACAGATCTTCTTTGTTTATGACGAATTGTTGGTATTTTTATATCACTGCATTATTTCCTATTCACAGCTCTATTCACTAAGGTTGTGTCAGTTCCCAAAATATTTTCTTTATGCATTTTTTCAAGAGATTAAATGTGATAACAGTAAGAAAAGATTGCTTACAAACTTTTTGATTTCATTTTGGTTGACTTCAAAAGAATGATCTTCCTTCTGCGCCGCATATTGATTCTTATATGATATCCTATCATTAGCCATCATGTGAAAAAGTTCGACGGAATATTTTCCTAATCTCATATCTGCAATACTTTCATGATCTTGAGAAGAAAAAGAACATGGTGAATGCTAAAATTCTGGTTCACGTTTTTTCCATTCAAGTGTTTTTGAGTCAAATCTCATTTCTTCCCAGATATTTGAGAAAATCTCAATAGTTTCTGCAGCATTTCGGATTTCAGAATCTCCGCATTTCATCTATGTTACAATTTGTGAAAGAATTTTCTATATCTTCTTTATCACTGACCACATAGGGTTCCAGTGGAGTAATTATCATACCAGGAAAATCAATTTCTTCACCGAATAAAGAATACATATATTTAAGTGTTAGCTGTTAGAAAATTTACGGCCATTTTACAACAATAAAAATGGTGAACAAACTTTTAATTCAAAGTAAAGCAGCAACTGAAACTAATGGAAAGACAAGAATAGCGGGCTCATGCAAAGAAATATGGTGTTGCTTCAAAACGGGGCGTTAATATAACTAAATTAAACGAAACTGCAGTTTACTTGCTGTCCAATACTCCGCTTACCCCTTGGCTTTGACTTCAATGACCGGCTTATCGGGGAAGAGTTTTTGCTTTTTATAGTCTCTCCACCAGGGAGTGATGTCACTCTAGACCTTAAAGATAGCAAATGGATGAAAATGATCCTTGATCGAAGCCAATGAAACTCATGCAAAATCACACGTCATCATGACGTCAGAAAAAGATAAGAAGAAAAACAACAGATTTGGCAGGAACATGAGTGTACGGTATAATTGGACTGAACTTATGAAATAATAATGGTATTTAATATGAAATTCTGAAAAAGCCAAAACATACGGTTTAGATTTGTCAACTAAATCAACTGAATGAGATGCTATTTTCTATGCAAAACTAAATAAATGCATTTATATTAGTAAAAATTCGAATTTTTATTTTTGATTTATTAAACTTAAAGCTATTTATTTTTGTAACGAGCTAGTTATAAATTTATTACTTCTGGTTTTTGTACATTCAAATTGAGTATTTTTAAGTTCTAAATATAGTATTCTTAATATAGTTCTAAGTTTGAGAATAATTGTAGAATTCTAAGTGTAACATAAAATAAATTCAATATCTTAAGTATTTTCAAAAAACGGAATTTCTTTTTGTAATGTCTAATATTTTTATTATATTCCTATTTAAATATGTTCAAAACATAATGTTTCTTTGGGTTTTTTTTTTCGTAAAGATATCCATAACATGATGTATTACATAAAAATGCTGATCAGTATTTGTTTCATTGCACTTTCATAGACAAAACACAACTTCAGAATGAATATGTGCTAATTTAGAAAATATTTAATAAGTACTTTGAATGTTTTGATTTTTTTAGCATCTTCTAATGTTTTTGGATTAAAGTTCATAATTTTTGAAACTCATAAATGATATATATATATATATATATATAATATTAAGATTATATTGTTCCGAGAATATTTTTTTAAATATCAATTTTACTTCATGCAACAAAGTAGTAGTAGTTTTTGTAAAGTACCTTTTCAAACAATTAAATATATGTGCTTTTATGTATCAAATTTCAATAAAAATTCTTTTATAAAATGATTTTTTATTTATTTCTTGGTAAAATTATTTATAATTGTGTAAATCGAAGGCTAAATTTAAGGAATAGGTAAGTTCTTCATAAAATTTGGCAAATAGGAACTATGTAATTAGATTTCATATTTTCTTTGTTATTAAATGAATTTTGTAAACCTATATGAAATATTATAGTAAATTAACAATACTTATTCAATTAAATTTTTTTTATATATTTCAGTCAATGTTCATACTGTTATGATAAGTGCATGAATGTCAAGAATACTTAGTTTTAGAAAGTTTTTTTTGTGTTTGTTTGTTTGTTAGAACGTCATTGGAAACTTAAGATGATATAAAAATCATGCTCAGACTGCTGAGTGGAGAAAGTTTTCAATATAGTATGACGAGTGCTAAAATAAATTTTTCTTTGGCTAAAATGATAGTATGATTTTTAACCCTTTATTAGTATGATAACCCTCTTGTGATCTACAAACAATGATTTTAGAAACAATTGGAACAATCAATAGTGTAAATAAAATTAGAATTTAATATTTTAAAAACATTTTATATTACTATTATTACAATTAAAATGAAAAAAAAAAAAACTTTTTTCGATAAAGATTTTTTTCTTGTTTTTATAATCAAATTATTTCCATCCGTTTGCCATTTTTAAACTTCACTTTTACTCCATCCCTGGAGGGATAATTTATATACAAGCAGAAGAAACTAGCGAAAAGTATAAAAAGCCAATGAAATATTTAATCCTGTGATTTTATACTGTAAGATTTTGATAGGGATTTCTTTACATGTATTGATTTAGGTAGTTGAATCTAGGTATCTTTTAACAACAATTCGCTTAGCTATCCAATTTTTTATTCTTTCATTCGAAGTGTGGAGACTTGTGGATGTCAGCAATTTTAAAGTTGCTGTTGAATTAATTAAATAAAAAAAGATCGAATTGCATCAGAAAATAACAGAACATTTTAGTATGGGCTAAATCAAGTCAAGAATTAGGAATTTAATTAAGTTTAAATTGGATTTTAAAATATTACATATGTATGCACATACACGCACATATTAAGTTTCTCAATACATTTTAAATGCAAGATAAAATAGTAACCTTTTTAAAAATTTATTTTCTGATTTTTGATAGGAACATTTTAATTTTTTAATGTAATATTTCTATAAAGGTGCCAACACCATCCAATTAACATTATTTGTTAATTTTAGGAAAGGTTGGTGAAGTTCAGAGATTATTACTAATCCGACTTTTTTTAAGTAAAGTAATTAACACTGATTTTTTTTTGCATATTAAAAACATCTTTTATTTGACAACAGATCACATTGTGAAAATACAGAGATAAATATTTAAAAAATACACCTTTAAAACTAAGATGTGCATATCTTTCAATAAAAACTACACATAATTACAAAACAGACAAAAGTCTATACCAAAAACCACAAAGATGCTTCATTTTTGAGGCTAAGATATTGAAAAGTGTTAAATTTTTGCAGCACTCTTTTTATAGCAAGTTCACAAAATTGACATTAAATACTAGTCTTTCCGATTTCAGTAACTGTAAATAATCCTTGGGAACCATTTTTAATATATTAATGGTTCGTTACTGTTGTTTTTGTTCTTCCCTAATATTCTGAAAGTATTACATCATTTATTTTAAAAGTTTAAAACATTTTAAGTTCTAAACTTTAAAAAATTGATTGGAAACTTTAAGATATGAATCCAAAAATTATCCACATTTTCAGTTATACAAACTAAAAATTTTAGCTACGGAAAAATTAATGATTTTGTTCACTTAGGTGATAAATCTAAAGCGTATTATTTGCTGGGCCAGAATTTTTTCAGCATCGAATTTTTCATGTAAACAATGTCATGACTTTCGCATAAAAATGGCACTATTATTTGATGTTCAATTAAATAATACCCTAAAGTCATTCATCCATTATGATTTAATAATGTTAACAATCTAGTCTTCTGTTTTTTATCTTGTACTTTTATCTACTTCTGATGCCATGATGACGTGTGATTTTGCGTGAATTTCATCAGCTTGGATCAAGGATCATTTTCATCCATTTGCTGTCTTTAAGGTACAGTTGATGTCACTGACAGGAAGTGGTGTAATATTTGGAAATTTCTAGGACTTTCTCCAAGCTTCAGAGAAACACTGGTCTTAGTTAATACAATGTTCAGACCCTCTGGATTCTTCTAGGAGATTCCTTTTGCCGACATTGTTTCCACTCTTGTTTGCCAAAAACATCTCCAAATTTCTCGTCAAGACGCCAAGAATCGACATGCCAAGGATATGTTTAACCACTTTGTAATAGTATCAAGAACATCGTAACTTAATTATCTGATTATCAGTTCATATTTTCAAGTGAACTAAGATTATTAACGATATGTTAAATTTAAAGTAACGCATTATTTGCTTTTGACAATAAATTTGAATTAATATCTTTGGAGCAATTCGAATTACCTTTTAACATAATCTGAAATAATATTTAATTGCTGCGTAAATAAAATGTAAGATATTTATAGATTGTTTGAAATAAAAGTTAGTGATAATTGCTTCAAAGTACCACCCAAAGTTTTATGAAGAAAATTAATTAAGACAATTCACCAAATTATGAAAGACAAACTTCAAGACATTGGAACAATACTGAAGTTCCTGGAATTACGCAATATATATGAACTCTAAATTATTGAAGGATTAGATTTAGTTTTTAATCAAATATTTTAAAATGTAAATAAATTTATTATTTTCATCATAATGATTTCGCATGTAATAAAAATAAAATTTTCAATCAAAAATGACTTGTACTCAAATCTAGTTGTGATTTTTGAAATGCTTACTTTATTTAACAACAACAATGAATATGGAGTCTTTATTGGCCTTTCTTTCCATTCATTAAGTACTCAATTTCCCACATCCTAGTTAATTAAATCAAAGTGCCGAGGAAAATATGTTATATTTTATGGAACCGTAATTTTGGTATTTAAATTGTTAGAAAGCGGTTTCTTAATTTGATTAGTTGAACATGTGATGAACAAATGGCTATTACATTTTCTTAATAGTAAAATAATTTATATTGTATAATTAAAGCAAAGATGTTTAATAATCAAAATTAAAATGTTTAAATTATACAAATACTTTAAAATTATTTCAAAATTTCGTAAAAAAATTCGTTACAGTATGTCAGCTCTTAGTTTTAAATAAATATAAGGAAATTAATTTAAAACTGCATATTTTGCAAATTAAAGATTTACATTAAAATAACATTTTTACCCTAAGCTATAGATTATTAATTTCCTATTATCTATTTACATAAAGAAAAAGGATTTTTTCCCATTATTATTTTAAAACTTCCCCCTCTTTTATCAATTGAAAGAAGGCACATGTAAAAGAAGATTTTAGCATTTCAATAACTGAAAAGTGAGTTTTGAGTCATTTAACTTAAAAATATTTGAACGATTTTATTAGCTTTGAATAATCACTTACTTTAAAATCATGGGTAGTGAAAGTTAAAACTGAGAGTTTTGAAAAATAACTCATTTTAATACTTTAAAAATATAAATAATTTTATTGTCTATCTATTTATTAATTTCAAAATTATCCTTTAACATTAACTTTTTCTTTAATATCTAAAGTGAAATAAATTTCATCAATATTTTAAAATTAATATTTTTTTAATCAGATCATTGTGCATGAAAACAACTAGAATGCAAAATATAATAAAAAAATCCTTCTTTATTATGTCATTGAATACATATTTACTTTTAATAAAATCGGTATTGAGAAATAAATAAAAAATTTAAATATTTATCTATTATTACCAAATAAAATTTTAAATTCCGCAATGAAAAATAAGAATATATTTTATTGAAACCATGCTTAAAATCAAATTTACTGAGTAATAGATAACCGACTCGCATAATTTGAAAAAATTAAAAAAAATTCTAATTTAAATAAGTATTATGTATACGTTTCCATACTGAGTGTGGCTTATAATTTTCATTTCTTTTTTCAATTCTATGTAGTTCTTAAAATGGAAATAATGCATAAATAGTTGAAATTATTTGAGCAATAATGCTTTCAAATCAAACTGGATATCTTAAAAGTTGATGCAAGATTTATTTAATTTGAGTTGGATTTTTTTCCTTTGCCAGGAAAGAAAAATATCAGATATTGAGGCAAATTTATTTTCCACTGATTCATTTAGTCAAGGTTCGAGACGTATTTTCTGACGGAAGCAATTTATTACTATGCAAAATAGATTCTCCTTTTTCTCATTCTTTCAACAAACCCAAAAGGTGTTTCTTCATTTAGATCATTTGGCTGAGTTTTCTCGGCAGATGAGGTGCTTGCTGAGAAAAGAATATCAAAAGTAATAGAATTTTAATCAAATAATTTCTTCGCTTTCCTGTTAAACAGAGCTAAATGCATGCATATCGTGCTCCAACTTATTAGATTAGTAGGGGAGGATTTAATATCGGTCCGAGGAACCGTTCAAAGAAATTCAAATGAAAGTAAATTTGCATATTTGAACTTCCAGCTAATGTATGCCGAAAATCCAGTCTCACATTTTATATTTTATTCCTTCTATCATAGAAACGAAATTCCTGTGCAGCACACTGCTATGTTCTCAAGCTTTTAGTTACTCGGAAGGCACATTTGATGCGCAATGAATGTGAAATTAAAACGATATTCTTCGAAACCGACCTGTTATTTTTCTTCGTGCATGTTTTGAAATTCAAATCTTAACTGAGTTATTTATATTAATATTGTGATTTTGTTCAAAGAAAAATATTTCTTTCATATTAACTTTGATCACTTTGCGACTGAAAGAAAATTTGTAACAATTCTATTGGGAAAGCAAGGCACCATATCAGAAAGTCATTTTATTTGAAAAATAACATAGTCTTCTCATCATTCTATTTCTGTGTTCGAGTTCCAAATAGTTCTAACATTTATTTACTTTCCATTGTCAATTAAAGAGTATTACAATAGTAAATTACTGGCGTATAAATAAGAAAAGTACGTTCTCACTGACATTACAAAATTACCTCTTCTGACATTACTTCTTTTCGGCCCATCTGAAATATGTTTTATTTTAGATCGCAATGCTGCTCGATAATTTAAATCTGTATAAATATCTATACACTACCTACGGATGGAAGTACTTTCTGAATTCTAACGAAAAAAAATGAGACAGATTTATTGAATATTTTACTTGATATTTTTAATATATTTCACTCAAATAGTGCCTTGACTAGAAATTAATGAATTTTTTTGGATAATTTCTCATAGAAAAAAAATATCTCTATGTATGTCAAAAAGTGTTATTCTAGAAGTAATCATCATGCATTTTATTATTTACTTCTCCATTTTCAGTTATTTTCGCTTTTATCTTAGATTTAGGTTACATTTTTGAACAATATATTTTTACAATATATGTGTGCTTGTTTAGTTTTTTATAGTATAGTCGGGTTAATGGATATTCATTCCAGTGAGAAGGAAGACAACGCAACCTGGTAGCATAACGGATAATGATATCCATAACAATTGTAAACATCTCATTTGTTTGTCTAATTTAATCTTCTAAATTAATTGTGCATTTTTCTGTAAAATACTATGTTTAATTACTTCAAATGACACTTTATTTTTAAAAAATAATTCACTGTTTGAAAATGTGAGCTTGTTGGAATAATCAAGATGAACAAAATATGCAATGCAGGCATTGCTTAAAAATGTTTCAAAAATAAGAAGAAAATGTAAAATATATATTTGAAGACAATCGCGCTTCAAACTTAGTAGGAAATTTATGTCTTCAAATTAGACAAACATGAATAAAAGAGTCATTTTTGAATAGGGTCATAAAATGAATAGTAATCTTGAGTAGAAAATGAGTCATCTTAAGTAGTCTCATAGATTATGACACTATTTTCAAAGTGTCATAATCTATGAGAATAACACTAATAATAATTATGTAAAAAATTCGAAAAGTTGTTCACTTTATCAGTATTTAGTAATTTGTATATATTATAAAACGCAGCAATAGATTTAAAGAAACCCTACATTTTTTTATCATTACACTCCAATGCAGGTCCCTTCAATTCTCAATGGAAAGATGGGCGAAGAAAAATCCGAAATCAAATTATACTAAGTATCCGCAACATACTTCAAACGCGCGGGTATGCAGCTGGAGGTGGGGGTACCCGACAACAGCTCAGAA
Source organism: Argiope trifasciata (assembly GCA_026543055.1). Lineage (NCBI taxonomy): Eukaryota > Metazoa > Arthropoda > Arachnida > Araneae > Araneidae > Argiope > Argiope trifasciata. The sequence goes on from JAPMOQ010038378.1 coordinate 2,109,962, forward strand.
TTCATCCTTCCTCGCTAGACTTCAAAAATGAATATTAATATATCGTATATAATGGGATTTTCATAATTAAAACGAAGTCTTTCTGGGTTTTTAGGTATTATATCATTATAATGGTATTATATCATAAATAGTTTAATATTTATAATATATTTATAACCATTGATTTTTTAACGAAGCATTTTTATAAATAACTAGCTGGAACCTGGCGCGTTGCTGCCGAAGAATAAATAATTTTGGAAATATCATTTGGAATTTATAATAACTGTCTTGTTTCATTAGGAGTGACAGAAAAGAATAATATTTACTTTCATATCGGAAATGAATATACTCATTGAAATGGAGTGAAATAGAAAGGAAAAGCGTGAAAAATATTAAATGTACTTTTTTAAACTTTATTATTCCAGATTTTAGGGTTGGCAAAAAAAATTCCCATCTTCAGTAGACACAAGTAAGTGTAAGTATTAAGCATTCAAAGTTTTGCTGCAATCAGATGAGTGTTCGGCACCGCATAAGAGACATACAGACAAACATTCATTTTTATTTATATAGATTACATTTGATATAAATTTAATAGTTTTTGATATAAAGCAAGTTTACTGCAATATTTCTGAAGTTAACAATGATGAAAATACTAAAACTGTGTGATACATCTTCAGGAAAAATTAAACTATATGTATATGAAAGAATTCTCCCGTATTAAATACTGAATCTATATCGTTATTTATATTTTAATGCGAGTGATTTAACGTATTGAACAAAAAAGAAAAAAAAAAAAGAAATGATGTAAGAGAAGAAAAAATTGTTCCATATGTTACCAAGACAACTTCTTTCAGCTGAGAAATTTAGATTCACTTTTCAATTTTGTTATAAAGACACAAATGCATTTTTACTTTTGAAAATGCATTTTCTTCAATTTTTTTATATCCAATGCCTATGCTTGTCACGTCATTTCTAACTTAAGAAAATATGTAACGAAGTTCTAGCGTGATTATTTCAAATGACGAAAATATTATTTAAATCCTTTCACAGTCGGTTCTTGATGTGTCGATGTGAAAGGTCAATAGCATTATAGTTATTACTACGCAAGTTCAATGCAATGTCTCATATCTATAAAATATAGTTCAACAATAGTACCTACACTTTCTGGAGCTGTTCGCATCCTTTCGTTTCATTAATCACATTTCAAATGACAGAAACTCGGAAATCAATCAAACTGCAACGTTTAATAGACATCGGTGTTACTTAGCAACCATTAAAGCCTTTACGATCCGAGTCGGGCAAGACAGAGTTAATTTACGGGAATGTTACTTGCACCCCAACACAAATGACCCGTACTTGCGAAAGTGCTATCATTAATTGTGAGAGCAATAGACCATCTGCTGCATTTGAGGAACAAAGATTCTACAGGCGAGTATACTGCTAATGGTGTTAAATGAGTACAAGATATTGTACCCAATGCACAAAGATTTAGATACTAGGTGAGAGATGCGAGGTAGATAATCAATGGCCATGAAAGAAGTTTCGTAGTTCTAGCGTTGCCAGAACTCCACTTGTTAATCAGCTGACTAAATATGATTTGATATCAGTATTAACAAAATAGTTAGAACACTACTTACATTCTGAAAGTTATTAATTAAAAAAAAATTTGAAATGGAAACCTTGAAACTGTAAAAAAAAGACTAAAATTTTCCATTTATATATAGGAAAAATATTTTCATGGCTATTCGTCGTACGCTATTTATATTAACAAAAACTGAGTTTAAACACAAAATCATTAATTTGAAACATAAATATTCAGACATTGCTTATTCTTTATTGAACATAGTTTACAATTACAATTACTAAAATTGTTTACTGATGCATCATTGATTTAGATATAAATCTATATAACATAAACACCCTGCTTTCTGACCGCATTTCTATGTCCGGTGACATTTTTAACTTCCTCCAGTTTAATCACTTGCTGAGTTTTCAGTCAAATAGATCTCATTGTCTAATTACGGCTTAATGTAAACTCTTCGAAACGGGGCGTTCATTCGCCAAATTATAAATCACAAACTATGGAAGACGTTTTACAACCCGAGATCTTCGATCACGAAAATATAACCTCTCTGCTTTGCAACTTCGTCACTAGACCACAAAGAATTTTTTTCATATTTCATTATATGTACATTAATGATTGTATAGATAGCTGTTAAGCTATAAAATAATAATTCCGTTTCATTTTTGACGCAATAAAAATGCAATTGAAAATCTACAACTTGTTATATGAGAGAAAAATAGATTTAGAATCGATGTTTACTGAAATATAAAAATTCCTTCGACCCAACAATTTTTTTTCCAACAGTTCAGGGACTAAACAGCAAATTCATGATAAAGGCACAATATGAAATGGGAAATTTGAACTCAAAAAGTTTATATGTAAAAATTAACTATTTTGCTAAGAATTTCGTCGGTATGATTTATATTGGTAAAGGGAGAAATGTATACCTAGGACAAATATTTTCTTCAATGTACCAATACTGAGTTATTGACCTAATTAAAATTCTTAAGCTGATATGTACACATAATTATAATAATAACTTCCTAAGTACTTAAAATATTAAATTACGTCGAAAAATGTTTTTGTAATAAATTCCACAAATGACCATAGGTGCAAGACCTCATTATACCTAGAGCTCTCCCAGAAAGTCAGGTTTTGTCTGGTAATGTGTAGAAAACAAACACATATGTATGAATTTTATGAAAGTAACAATATTAACATACTACATTATATACATTATTTATCATATAATAATTATTTAAATTGCTATGTACCAAGTTATTAGTAAATTATAGGTATTTTTTATAAGCCATTCAACATTATAATCGGAAAAAATTATTCTAGCCATAATCATGTATTGTTGGTTCAGAGTTCCTATAGACTTTTTTGAGCAATTTGAACATAATACTGTAATTCTCGATTTCATGGACAATATTCATCATCATACTGAAGCATTCTTTGAATAAGCAATGTTTTAAAGTTATTTAGGTCTATATCGTTCTCGTCAATATCTATTATTTTTGCCATATAAAAAGTATATAATTTCTTTCTTGTAGTCTTTTTAAACAAAAATTCTCCTTTTCAATGGTTTCACATAATAGATATTGTTGAAGTAACATCAGTTGAATCAAAAGAATTCTCATTGTCTGATAATTCCTTGGAAGTCCCATAAATAAACCGTTTTTTTATAATTTTTTTACATAGTATAATTGCTTTTTTTTAAATCTTTTTTTTCTGGGTATCTGTTAGGATTCCATATTTCAATAGTTTTTGGCAGCATAAGATACTGAACACATTCCTTCTCTTCGTCTTCAGAGAGTACCGTCAAGCATTACATCGGTTCTAATATGTGCAGTTAAATTTCGTATTGTCTGAATGAGTCTGTGAACCAAATGGAATACAGCCTTGTGTTCTTTATTTTCTACAGCATCTGCAGTTACATTACTCACATCAGGGTTTGGCCTCTTTATTCCATCGTGACTTCTTGGCATCCGATTATACAATTATGAATATGTAATTAAGGAGAAGCACTCTTGGTACAAAAGTGGGAGGAAAATTGAACATATAATAAAATATGACAGAAAATTTATTTAACATTATAATTTTGCATTTAAAAAATAAAAATATGTAGTTTTAATAAATTCTTTTGTTTATCTGCTCAAATTAATAATTTTTAATAAATATAATAATAGCAAATGTGTTTTTTATAAGTCTAGCACATTGACAGTTCCTAACTGAGATGTACACACCTCCAATTTAAAAGACATTTAACAAAACAAAAATAAAAAAATAAATTACTTTAGATTGGTGAGGTAATTAAGGACTTTCCTTTATAAATTATAAAAAAAAACTTTTAAAAATAACAATATAAAGAATTTGATTGCAAATTCTATGGCCCTAAGTACAAGGAAACCATGTGATCCTAGATACAAAACTCTGTAGTTTCATACAAATGGCTTCTAATAAAACATTTACATGGAAAAGAGACTTTTTAATATTAATGCGTAATGTTATGGATAAAATTAGTAGAAGAGTTTCAAAGAAAAGTATTCGATTTACCTTCATGAACCAATTGAAGACATGAGTTGCTGAATTTTACCTCAGACAATCGAAAAACTGTTTTCACTTATAGCTTGTTACAATTTTCGTGAACCAGATTTTAAAATGGTTAGCAAAATAACAATTACTGCTTTCACTCATGCAGCTCAACAATAAATCTGAAACTAAGTATTATTTAATTAAAGAGTGGTGATCCTAGTTACATAATGGTTCTAAGCATACATGTTTCTTCCATGATAAAAAAATCTTACAAGTAACATTTAAAGCAATTTTTCAGACACATCAAGAATTTTGTCATGTATTCTTAGGCAAAGAAATCTGAGTATTGAAAATGGCACCAGGAATCTGATACAAATAAACGCAATTTTATCATGCATCAAAAATGAATCAGCTTCTTTCTCAAATATTAAAATTTAGGAGAAATGCATCATATTAGATTCACCATACATTGTTAAAATTTGATTCGTTGTATATGCATGAAAAGAATTTTGGGAATTATTATGTATTTTTTTTTTCTAAAAATATCTAGGAATCAGCATGCAAAAAATATTTATTTCATTTTTTACGATTTTTTTTTAAATTTTTACAATGCAGAATCAACAGAAAATATTAAAATTCTTTCGTCAAAAGTATTTATGTCTCAAATGGCAGGAATATAATTATGCATCGAAAGAATCGAGAGCAAAGCTAACTCTTGAAGAGAACGCATTCTACTTGAGTCACAGTAACATTTTCATTTTGTTTTATTCAAATACATTTTCTACTTTATTGTGCATCCATGCTTTCTCAAAGTCAATTTTAGAGCACTCCCAAATCTCAAATTCAAATGAACAAAACTGAAAAATTCGGAATTCTTTTTCTTTTTTCTACTCTTTGCTTTGACTTGTTGATCAAACTCTATTTCCTATTCACTTGCGTTTTTTTTTTCAGTTTTTTAGATGCAACTAAATTCACTTGAAATATATTCCTCCCAGCAAGCTACATCTATTTTCCTCGTTTTTTAAATGGTTGTCCTGGAAATAGTAAAAATAAATAATCTTTCTTATTCATCTTTTTCAAAACCGTAAATATTTTGTTTTATTTTTAAACGAGGAATAAAAAAGTTTTATATTTAATTGAATGAAAAGTGCATGAATTCATAAGTAAGAAAAATATAAAATATCTGATTTTATTTTGTGTCATGACATCTTTTCTCGTACTCAGAAATTACGAGCTGATCACTGCCCTGACAGGCCTTATAAATACCCTGACGGACTTTTTAAATCATTACTGCATCTCTAGTCAGTGAAAGGAGCTTCAACTAACGCAAAGTAGATAACAAGTGAAATGGAAACCCAACCTTAATTCGGATCACTTTTCAAGGTTAAATCTATTTTTTGAAGGAATTGACGATAACTGTAATTGTGGGGAGTTTTGAGTTGCATATACAATCTTTTGGTAAAAGAAAATAGCTCTTTCGTTTGTTTAAAAAAAACTAAATGGAATAAATATGTCAATTATTCGTTGCAATATTGAAGTACCTTCTATTTACCCTATTTTGATATCCTTTTCATGCTAAGTAATCTTCCGTGAACATTCAACTATCCCCTGATGCTTAAAACTTCAAAATACTACAATGGAGTAGGGTTATCCATCAGAATAATATGTGGACTTAAAATAGCCAGCAACTCAGTTAAAGGGATAGATGTTTTTGAGGAGGAAGTAACAACATAAAAATAAAATTTAATGTTTTTAAAGCCAATAAATATGCTGCATTTACACTGAAGAGTTAATTAAATGATATATTACGGCAATTCCTTTATCCATTGAGATACCGTCTTCTAACAATTATATATAGCCTGCTTTCTGAAATAGAGAAGTGGTAGACCCAACTATGTATCAACTCACTTTTCCGCATTATGTGGGAGATACATTTTAAAGTGAAAATACCTTCCTTTTTTTCAATTACAACTAAAGAGATATTTGAAAAAATGATTTTCTCTCAACTTAGAACAAACATTTTTTATAGTTTCCTGAAATTTTGAAAATATTCTTGAAAAAATGTTTTATTCCAACCTTTCAGTTACTCTATTTTGATAAGCATAATAGTGCCATGGGTTTCCTTTGCAAATCTCAAAGGAATCCCGAGTGAGATTTCTTTCAAATTTTCGTAAAATAATGAAGACCCCATCTATTTCTTAAAGTTACTTTATTTTGTTTCTCTATCATTGTCAAACATGATAAGACATTTAAATCTTTCTTCCTATAAGCGAGAAATTTAGGGAAAATGTTGAACAAAACACATGGCTAAATCTGACTTTAATAACATAACAAGCTAGATGAATCTAGTGTCATATTATAAAATTATTAGCCACATAAACATATAAAATTCACATTAAATTCGTTTCAAGCAACTAATGATTACATAAAAATGCTTATATCCACTATATTGCTTATATTTCTAGGCGTCATTTAAAATACTATTAAACGTTAATTTTACTATATGCTCGAAATTATTTAATTACTTTTAAAAATCAAATAAGCCTTTTCGTCGTTTACAAAACCTTCTTTTCTGCTTATGAGAATATCTAATTATATGTAAACATAAAAACAGTATAAAACCCGATGTGCACAGTCGCCAACATAAATCTTGGTAACTTAGCTATTTTTTATCGTAAATTGATGTTGATAGAAATATCTCAAGATAACTGGTTTGTTTAGATAAATATATTAAAATATAGACACATAGATTAACAGCACATTAGTTAATTAATTAATATCTTGACATTTCTCCATTAAGTTCAAAAAACCAATTACGTTCATGTAATGGTTTTTAAAATGTTTCAAAAAAGGATACAGAATTGAGCTCTAGATTGAAACGTCTTGACACGCCTGCTTGTCAAACTTTATATTATTTCTAATTTTTTTCTGTAGCTCTCTTTGTCGTGGCATGTGAGATTCTACTACTGTTATATAATCGTCATCCGTTAATTTGCCGATCACTTTTTTATGTAAAGTAGAATTTCCTTTCTTATGAAAAATAAATATATTTAATCAGTTAATATAAAAAATATAGAATATTAAGAATTCCTTTTTTCTTACTAATACTGCCAGAAATAATTTTTAACGAATTGCTTATCGTTTATTTTATTTCAGTCTAATTTTCAATGACTAGATATGAAAGAAACGTAAATTTATGCAAATTATTATTTTTTTATTTTTATGTAAAATTTAAACATTAATCCGATATTTAAATACTTTGAATTTCCTTGAACATACGTATTTCAGATAAGAACCATAAGAGATGCACTATTTGTAAATGACAATCAAATGTGGATACAAATTTCTGTTTTCATATTGAAAAGAATTTTTCATCAACTAATTAAAATTATTTCTTATAGTTATTTAAAATAGTCTGTTGATTGGAATTATTATCTTATCTGTGCTTCAAACATGTCTCCTGAAAATCACCTATGTAAATTAAGTGCAAACTTACAAATAAGTTTTTTTTTAACTTTAGGCGGTAGCAAACAAAATGTTTGAGTTAATATAGGAGTCAAATTATTAGATAATTAAAGCATACTGTCTAGTAAAAAAATTAAATTTTAATTCTAGAGAAATAAGACAAAGAAAATGTTAATTCACCATATAATTTATTTTTCCACCATAATTATTATCCGCATGTAGTTATTTTAAGTGGATGGTGACAACTGAATTTATGAATCTTCTTTTCTTTCTATACTTACTCCATTGATTGCTCTGTTGAACTTATTAGGGTTTTTTTTTGTAATCTGCTTGAAATTCAAGTGTAATATTTTCGTTGTTAGAAAGCAATTCCTCGTTATTGAATTTCGTACATGATCTCTTGTACGTAAAAATGAAATTCCCTCCGACTTATAAAAGTTGAAAAATCCATTTGCTTAAAGTGCCATTATACAAATTTGCTTTTAACAATGATATCAAATTTCACTTAAAAATATTGGAATTAATGCATTTCAACCACAATAAAAATATTCTGGCTGATATTGAAATATTGTGGGCGGAGTGAACCATAAAAGGGGATTCGAAAATATTTTGAAAAGTGATTAAATTGTTAATTTCGAATAAAAAATCCTATATTAGAAATCTTAAAATGAATGTTCTTTTAAAAATCATACTGAAAAAAATTAAATAAACAGACTCAAAATTATCTTCAAAAGAACATTATTCTCAGCGAAATAAAAGGAAATAAATGCAAATTGTTCTTTCAGAAATCAGAGATTTACTCAATGTGTTTTCCATTTTTGGTTGGCTCTTTTCAGGTGAAGTTCCAAACAACGGAAATTTATTATGCTTGAGGAACTATTGAGAATTTTGGAAGAAGTTTTGATGCACATATATAAAAATGGTATACCGCATCGATTTATTGTAAAATATCAATTTCCACATTGGGGAAGTTCCAAGATTGATTTCTGAGTTGATTATATACAGTGAGCCTCAAAATTGAGTATACAGCTTGACGTGTAAGGTATGTTTTTATCTAACAACCTAAATTTTGCAAAAGGGAAATCGTGTGTTTTACTGTTAATACTAATTCCCCTCCTCTTCCAATGTGTACAGAACAAAATTACGAAATCGAATTTATTTTTTTACAAAAAGGAATAAATATGAGACTTGTATCAAAAACTACACTGCGAAATTGAGTATACATCTTTATTAATTTTCATAATAAAAGCGAATTAATATTTCGGTACATATCCTTTTGCCTGGATCACATCTCGTAATCTTTTGGGCATGGATTCCACCAGATTTTTTGTTGTTTCAACTGAAATTTTTGCCCTGTCTTCTTGTAAGAGCTTCTTTAGATCCTCTTTACTTGTTACATCATGTTCACGGACGGATTTTTCCAACTGAGCCCATAAATTTTCTATAACATTTAGATCTGGAGATTATGGTGGAGTATGTAGTTGTTGCTTGCAATGGTACAAAAAATATAACTTGACTATCTTCGCCGTATGTTTTGGATCATTGTCTTGCTGGAAGATGAAGTTTGACCCAAGTCCTACTTTGTTGGCACTTTTATGTAAATTATTCTTTAAGATGACAAGATATACCATTCTGTCCATACTGCCATCAATAAAGAAAAGCTCTTCTACTCCTCCTGCTGCCATACCGCCCCAAACGAACACGGAACTACCTCCATACTTAACCATCTTTAATTTGTTCGCAGGGTCTACTTCTTTCCCAACTTGTCTCCATATTTTATATCGTCCATCAATTCCATACAGATTAAATTTGCTCTCATCGGAGAACAGAACAGTGTTCCAGAATGATTCCTGTTTTGAAATATGATTTTTTTTGCGAAAGAAAGCCTTTTTTTCTATTAGTATGACTAATGAGAGATTTTCTTCTTTGAGTACGGCCATGAAATCCTGCATTATGAAGAACACGTCCAACAGTTTCAGCTGAAACGGTTCTTCCAATCTCTGAGGACATCGACGATGCTAGTTTTGGGACGCTTAACTTCGGATTTTTCTTTACGGGACGTATAATCTTCCTCTTTGCAGTAGCGCTTAAAATTTCCTTACGTCCTCTTCCTGGAATATTGGCCACAGATCCAGTTTTTTGATACTTTTGAATTATTTTTTGAACACAACCTTGACTTTTTCCAAGTAACGAAGCAATTTCTCGGAGAGATTTGCCATCTTCTGACCACTTAATGACTAAACATCGTTCACTTTCAGAAGTTTTCTTCCTAGAGCTCATTTTGTGATTTTAAGATAGCAAAAAAGTTAATTATGTCAGTGAAAAACTATTAAAAAGTTTACATTTGTCATGTACAACGGCAATAATAGTTTAAAGAATTCAATTTTAAAAAAAGTAGTAGAAAACTGACAATTTCATTAAGTGTATACTCAATTTTGTGACATAGTTTTTCGGAAAATGTTTATATTAATTTCTTTTTTGGAAAAAAGAAAAGGAGAAACTACTTTATTTGCTCACAAAGCAAGAGAGACAGGATTGGAGGAACGTCCCAGAAAAATTCGATTATTTCACAGTAAAATTTGGCTTATTCTTCATAAAATATTTTAGACTTTTGAAGTGTATACTCAATTTTGGGACCCACTGTATGTCAATTAACTCGGTTAATCAATTTCTGATCTAAATAAACTTGTCATCATGTGTAATTTAGAAATTAAAAATAGATTATCGATATCAATTTTGTGAAGATACCACAATTAGTAACAAAGTTACAGAGGTGTCATATATTTTCTCTTGACAACTGTACTATCATTCGGAATCTACAATTTTCTGTAGAAATAATTACTCAGGAGTTTGTATTGTATACCAAAAATATTGTCTTTTTTCAAGATATAACTTTTTTTCCATGTTTCATTGCGAAACCCAATGGGACGAGGGTTGAAAAATACTCAGCTGCTTTGATCAACTGTTGAATATGAAGCCAGAGCAATCACTGGGAGCTACCAGATATTTGGGGTTCAGATTTTCGGAACTGAAACTGAAATCGATAGCAGTCGTAATCCATTATTATTTTTGACACAGCATAACGCCACTATGTGTTCCCGGTTCTTATAACACTAAGTTATCTAACCAGTTGGATAAACCCAGGATTGAAAGAGGGGGAAAAAGAAAGAAAGAAAAATCTTTAAACAAAGACAGAGACGACAAACCCTCCAGAGATCTCCAGAGAGAATGCCATCGGTGTCAAATCCGACACCTGTATTCAATTTTTAGTGTAGTAATAACTGGATGGAGAGGCAAGAATACTCAAAAAATGCTAACTATGGGTTTAACTAACAGGGAAATGAGATTGCAAACTGAAAAAGGAAAAAAAATATATAAATTACTTGGAGGATATCTGTATCGCAGCAAATAAAGAATCACCGTAGAGTCAAAAATCTGTAGCGTCCTTCTGAGTTCTGTGGTTTTGTTTTCCTTCTTGAGAACTGATCTTTTAAGAGACTTTTAAGCACTTTTGAAGTTATAATATCAGCTAGTTTTGACTGACATTTTGGTCTCAGCTTTTATGTAGTCTTAAGAAGGTCTTGGTATTTAAGAATATGTTTTACTATGGAGTGGATCTTGCCGTGTGAAAGCATATTCGATGCAACTCTCCTGTAACATTCTTCATCGGGACTTTTTGATCGCGTGGTTTTATCGGTATTCAATTAAACTGAAAGTATCAAAACACATCACTTTATTCTTCTCAAAATGCAGCCAGCTATTTACAGCTGTTGCTAACTGAGCAACAGAAATATTTGATATAGTCTCAATTCCTACATCCTCCCTCTCAAACGGAATGACTAGAGATGTTGGGAGGGTCATCTTTCGACCACTAACCCACAATTCACAGGATCTTATTCTCTCATCACGTTCCTGGTGCAGATCCATCACCCTTGCCTTCTTCCGCATGTGCGTGGTCTGACGTCTTCCTATTGGAGCACGATATTGCCATCTCGAACGTTAATGAGATTTTCCTGGTTACAAACTCGATGAAAGGGTCGCAGTTGAAGTAAATATTAATTTGACCAATTTTTCCAAAGGCAGTCAAGTAAGTCCTGCTGCAGCTTGTAAATTCTATTAATTTATCGGTCATTATCCGGGCTGAATGGGATAGCCGTCAGTTTTTGTCCTGTCAAGAAAATAGCTGGCGTTAAAGCTACAGATCTGTCATCTTTTCCCTCTTCTTAAACTAATGGTCGACTTCTGAGAGCGGCTTCTATTCCAACAAGGACAGATGTCAGACTATCTTCATCTAAAAGTGCTCGTCCGAGTACCTTTCGCAGACATTGTTTGATAATTCCTATCAGGCATTCCCACCAGGCTCCCCACCAAGCCGCTCGTGGTGCAATAAATTTCCAAGTTATACCATTTGGGACATAAGATTGTTTAATCTTAGCTGATGAAAAAGCTTGCAATAACAGGGGCAGTTCCCCATTTGTTGCATCAGAATGTGTGGTTTTATTGGTATCAAATTACACTGAAAGTATCAAGCACATCACTTTATTCCTTTCGAAATATAACTAGATATTTACAGTTGTTGCCAACAGAGCAACAGAAATATTTGATATATTCTCGTTTCCTACATTTCTGGTTTTCTTATTTTTGATAGAATGCATTCCTAGACTGCAAAGATCCACTTTTACCTTGAAATTTTGCTATTAAGCACTGTCTGGATCAAGAATGCTCCATGCTAATACTCTTTAGACACCCTTTAAAAAAACAATAAGAATCTCAAGCTCTCCAGTGGGACTGAAATAAGGTATTCGCACACTGAGAAGCAGCTGGAATAGTAGTCGTCCACAACAGCAAATAACTCCTTCATAATCTGAGCATTTATGATCCCATCCTCATAAAACTAGGGTCGATAAAAATGGTAAAAGAGATAAGTTCGTCTACAGGCATAGATCGAACTAATTAACATACATAATTAATTTATGTATCGAGTTTTTTTCATTATGCCAACCATAGATTTCCAAGGAATCAATTGCTTGCCATGAAATAATCCTTCAAATTAAGTTCCATAATGAAATTTTTGTGGGCTATAAGGTTTTGAAATCGACACTCAAAATGTTAAATGAATCATGAATACGCTTGTTGGTGTCTCGAAAACTATAAAATATTTTTCGGACTTTTGAACTTTGGGAAATTACATAATTTTATTAAATAAAATCATAAAATTAATTCTTAAATCAGAATAATTCAGAGTTATTACTTGCCTTTAAACACAGCCGTGAGAAAAGACTGAATTGTAACATAGTAAAATTTGTATATGAGAGCATAGTTGAGATGTTAAAATAACAAAATTCTAAAAATACACCTAATTATCGAAAGACCGTGTATTATTTATAATTTTTCTTATCATTTCACTCTTCGTGAAACAGGTTGTTTCGTTGCTTTGTAAACTCAACACCGAAGACCTGCAGGAGCAAAATATTTCAATATGAAGAGGAATTTCTGCTCTTATCAAAAAAATAAATACATTTAATCAAATGATGTTAAATATTAAGCAGGATTTAGTATGATAAGAAAGAATAATTATGTTCTTTAATTGCTATTTCTAAAAAATCACTAGTTTTTCTATATTTCTTGTTAGTGATTGGTTGATTATCGGAGATTAGTTGCGTAAACAATGCATATTTATTAATTTTTAAAGAGATTTAAGAAGTAATCCTTTAAATTTCGTATGACATAAGAATTTCAAATAAGGGTAATAAATACTGCCTTATTTATAAATGGCTGTCAAAGGTAGCTAAAGTTTTGTTTTTCATATTGAAAAGTTTTTTTTATCAAGATATTAAAAGGTGTGAAATATACGTATTTAAGATAATCTATATCGTAGGAATTATTGTTTCATATGTCCTTCAAATATGATTTTATATTTTCCCTGAAATATTCAAATTAATACCGTGTAACATAAAGCAATTGAGTCACTGAATCAGAGTTAAATTGAGGTAAACTAATTATCAAAGAGATAGAAAATAAAATTTGTCTTCACTTTTTTGTTACAGCATGAAGAGTTCGTGTTTTGAATTGCGATGCACAGTTTCATTTTTGAGATTTCGAATACAGACATCAAATGAGCGAGCCATCAAACCTGTGTTGAAAATGTCATCCCTTTTAACACGAATGTAAACTTCCTTTCTTTAAAAAGTCTTCATTTTATATCCCTCCTGAGTTTCCATTTATTCTTAGTTAATCACTCGTTTTATGTTTCTAAAAACACTGTCCTTTACTCATTAATGCTAGTGTCGGAATGTACGATTAACAATAACAATATCAACTTCATGTTCATTTAAACTAGGGCAATAAATTAATTGTCCTGGTGGAAGAAAGAATTTAAAAAGTATAAATTTGCAAGATCAAATTAAAATAAAATTTTGAAAAACTATAATATTATTACAAAAATGTTTCAATAAATGATAGTATATTGTAGTTGATGACAGTATATTGATAATATATAGTAGGTGATGATAGTATATTGCTAGTATATAGTAGTTGATGATAGTATATTGATAGTAGCGTTTTTCATATTTATAAAATCGTTCTAATTACAGACATTCTCTCTCTGATTTCTAGTGTCTGAAATTGGGCAGAGCTTCAATATCGCAAAGTTCAAATATAAATAAAGGATTATTTTACTCTAAAATTACTTTTTTAACTTTGATTGCTGCATTTTTAATGTACACATATTATGTATGTGCAGTAGCCGGTAACAGCTATTCAAAATATCCAAAATAGGAAATCATGTTTTAGTTACTTCATGATAATAAAAATAAGCATGGTGAGCATTGATGACTTGCATCAAAATTTCAATTCAATAAAGGACTACAATTACAGAGTCAAAACTACCCAATTAATTATCAAATTTGTTGAATTCCTGAGCAATTACATCGTCAGAAATCGAAACACAAACAAGCGGTGAACCAATTTGAAAGAAGTGGTTCAAAATCTGATACAGATATTTAAGTCTGATGATAAAACCTGTAATCAAATTTCAATCAAAGAGTTTTTCTAACCTTTTTCTGCCATGTCCTTTAAAAAGTAATAGCTGGTAACTGGTGCGTTGCTGCCGGGGAAAAAATATTAAGAGCAATCAATCAATAATGTGTCATTGTTTTATCGAAATAGGATGAAGGATACAACTGTAAATAAAATACGAACAAACAAATGTTCATTTTTATATATTAAATTCGTGTATTCTTTTAGAATTCTAAAACTTGGTTCTCTTTCAGAATGTTAATGAAAGAAACTATTTATTGTATCAAGTGATTCGTTTAGTATTCGAAAGAATTCTCAAATTTAATTTTAGAAAATGGGATTAAAATATTTTCTTTTAAAATTGATTAAACATAGAAAATATATTTATACCATTAAGTCGTTAATATAGTTCAAAAGATAATTTTTGAAAATTAAGATGGTATAAAATTATTTGTACTACAATACTTTTGGTAGTTACTTCGAAGAATGGTAAAATTTAAAAACACCAGTGTTTGTCTTCCCAAAACTTTCTCGTATAGTATGCAATAAAGTTGTTACCTCTGAAATTGAGTTGCATGACAGTTGCGTACTACAGCTACAAAATATCAACCTTTAACTTGGATTTTGCATTTCTACAGAATCTATTATGTCTTCGGTGAACTATTTGGAAATGTATCCTTTTGGTAAATAGATACGGTTGAGATTCGAATTTTTCTTTTTTTTAATTTTAGATAATTCTAATATCCCTATAACCATCCCGTCAGTGTAAGCAATAAGCCGACCAAGTTTCAACGTTATCGGATGAACGGTTTAGGAAGGCATAAGATAGAGACAGACAAAAATTCATTTTTATGTATATAAATACAGGAATTATGACTTTCAAATTTTGTTCAAATCTCTATACAATACTCCGTTTGTGGAGTAAAAACCATGTGCGAAATTTAACCGCTGGATATAAAGGCCCCAAAAGATATTTTCTCATCGTTGTTGTTTCACTTCACGGAAATTTGAGTTCATGTAATATATGGGGTCAAATAGATCAGTTATTGCAAATCTTTGCCTTCCATATTTCATTCACGTGAAAATTAAAATAACTAAGGGAATCGAGAAAAAGTTTTATTTCCGGTGCAGAATTGTTTCGTCTTTATAAATATCAACTTTACATATTTGTTTGAACCAGCGCGTTATTTAAATTTCCTTCCGGAAATTAACCTATTTTTCTGTAATTAAAAATCCTCAACTTACTTATTTCAATGATCTGAATCTGTTGTTGAAATCCACTTAAAATCAAACGCGTAATATCTTCATTTTTAACGAAAACTATTTTCAAAGAATTTTTTACGCGATTAGTAATTACTTGGACCTGATACAAAAATTCCTCCTTTAAATAAAACGCTACAAATTGAACAGCTATTAAATGCTATTACATAACTTAGTTTCGAATCAATGAAAAAATTCTTTAAAAATAATGAAAGACATTTTATTCCCAATAAAAATTTCTGGGTGTTACTAAAATGCCTATATCAACCATAGAGATTTGAATTCCGAAATATTTTGAAAAATCTTGAAATATATAAAATCATGCTTGAATTTGAAAATGAATGTTTAATTAAGAAGGAGTGTGAATCATATTTGGTTAATTTTTCGAAATCTCATTGAAATGAAATATTCCTTTTTTTCATTAAACATTCTGAGATTTATTTTACATATAATCCTTTGTTGGTTGACTGTTTTCAAACGGAGTTATAAATGTGGAAATTTAATTTTATCTCGAGACCTATAGGGAATTTTGAATTTAAATTTGATACTAATAAAGAAAATACATATCGGATGAAATTATTATGAATTTTTACTTTCCGTAGTAGGAAGATTTCGACATGCTAATTAATTATTTAAAATAAATTGGTAAAGGAGTTTTTTGGTCTAAAGTCAGTTCCCTTGAGCCACTCCCATCCACACAAGCTTTGCAAAATGCGATAACAATTGTTCACGGTTTTTTTTCTGTTTACGATTTCGCATCTTAAGGGCAATGAATAAATTATTGCTGCAGCCATTGTTTATTTTTTTAAATTTCGAAATGACCCAGAAATTTGACGTGTCATAACTTCATTTTGTGCTTTTTATTAAGTTACCCAGAGGTAAGAACTCTTTATCGTAAGGTATTTTACTTTTCACTCAATCATATGGAAGAATCAGGTGATTTCAATGTTCATCCATGTAATTTCATTTATTCGCTAATATAACTACAATCTTCATTAAGGGAGGCACAATCACTTTAAATAATATATTATGTATGTAACCAGTAAATTAGATAAATACTTTTACAGTTGTAAGTAAACAAGTGTGAAGTCAGTTAAGATATTTAACTGAGCAATTTGACTGTGCAGGAAGAGCAATTTTCGAAGTTATGTAATATCAAGAAGGGAAAAAAGTCAAATGGTGTTATGAGTACCAGAAATTGAATTTTAAGAATATTTAAAGCTCATATATTATCTGAGGCTCAAATTCCTTGAGCCCAATTGTTTTTCACCGATAAATTTATTAGGAGTCTTTGAAGAAGTTCCGGATCAAAAGTTAGTAGAAGGCATAATAAAAGTTATTAATATCTATCAGTACTTTTCTCATTATTTTACTGCTTTCTTCAGCAGTAATATCTTGAAACACTATCTTATAAAGCACATTTTGATTCTCTTGATTCCCCTCTCTAGAAAGTTTGATGAAGTAATTAAAGTTAAAATGAACTGTAAATTTATTAAAATTATATTTAAGGCAAACTTGATTGTTTTGACATATGGTTGAATAGTTTTTAGACGCATTTAAATTTCTCAAATTCTAATTTTGAATTTTAGCAGATAATTGTCTTTATACGTAAATATGACCAATAATAAATTGTAGATAAAATAAGTTCTACGTTAAAACTGTTTTGTGAGATTTCCATATGTCCTTCCACAGAGTTTTCTTTCATGATGAAATAAGAAAATTCTAATATTTTCTGACTCTCCTTTTTAACGCATTTTGAAATTATTTTACTAAAATGATAATTATAAATGACTAGCTATTAATCGACACTTTTCGTGAGGAAATTTTGAGGCATATTTACGATAAACTATTAAATAATGACAAATTTAAAAACCTAACCTAAAAACAATACATTTAAAAGTATAAGCATATACGAAAAATACATAGCATAAATACTATTTAATAACAAAAACACGTAAAAAAAATATTTACATTGTATACCCAAAATAAAACAAAACAGCAAATCAAGTTCGGTCAAATCCATTTTGTTTATTGATCGAGACTGAGATAGTTACAACAGTATTATAGACATAGTGTTTAAAATTTTAATTTAAACGAAAACGTGGTATTCAACAATCACACGTGAACTTTCAACGCCAGTTGGAGTAAAGCACATGTCTGACTTTCCTACGCCAGTTGGGATAACGCAATGCAGATTAGAATTTTTTTTCCTTTATTCTGTTTTCTTTTAATTTAAATAGAATCATTTCAAATAATTGGTAGGAATTCTCCTAAGCCTAACTTCATTTCTATTGGGGAAAAAACGGAAACCTTACTTATCTTTGGCGGGATTTGGCCTCAGCTTTTTGGTGCGAATAATAAATTAATAAAAAAATTAACCACTCAATCATCCGGAAGAAAAAGTAGCCTATGTTTTATTCCTGACTATAATCTATCTTTGTGCTAAATTTCATCCATGTTCAGCCGTTCTGGCGTGATTAAGTAACAAGTATCCATCCATCCAAACTTTCACATTCATAAATTAGTGGAGATTACTTAGTTTTTAAAAAATATATATTCCTTTAAAATCCTGGCTCATATTATAAGTTAAAACACAAAGAAAGACGATAATTAAAAGACCCAAATGGATAATATAAGTTTTGATACATTTTGAGAAGAAATCCTTCCTTACCTGCCAGTGCAAATGAGTTGAAAGTCAAGTGCCAGCATCAGACAGACTCTTTTATCGAACTCTTCTGTTCTACAGCAAATGATTAGCTATGTCTTACCCGTAATTAATATCTACTTGGGCAAAACTCGTAACATAGCAGCAATAATGAGGGGTCTTAAATTAGAGTATCTATACATTATTTATTTCTTCCTCCCATTGCGGGTGTTGTCCTATTTTAATTGACAAGGTTATAATTACCAAGTGATCTGTAAGCGTTAATTTGTGATTAAATTGCTACTGGCAGTGTTGAGGTAACTTTTCTGAAAAGGAGATATGCGAATACATATTTTCAAGGAAATGTTTACTGCCAAAAATATCACATAGTTTCTTGAGCATCGGAAAGTTTTTTAATGGAAATCAAAAGTGCACAACAAAAATTACAATAAAAATATGTATATGCTTTTTTATTTCCAGACAAACAAATGTTACTAGAGAAGGATTAAGAATGCTTTTTGAATAAAATATTGAGTATATCAAAACTTTGCTCGGGAAAGTATGATATGATTATTCTAATTGGAATAATTGCTTATTCTCAATTAAAAATTTAACCATGCTTATGATATTTTATCTTGATGATGGATTCACAAGAGCTCATTTTGCAAAAACATTCTAGGGAAGAAACAGGTTTCCAGAGGTGCAACAGAAGAATAAATGGACAAAATGTAGTAAAGGGGAAAGAGTCACTGACCTCTACAAGGGTAGAAGTCATCATATGATGAGTGAAAATGGCGATGAAAAGAAGAAAATGAAGCATGTTTTGTGCCAAACAGAATTCTATCTCTCATGAGAGTGGCTATAGTTTGATTTATTTGATGTTTCTGTAAGCAGATTCGACATCGTTTCCACTGCAGCAAAAGTTTTGCCATTTCCTTGTGTAATTGCTAATGAAATTAGCATAGAGGCATTTGCTGATACAATATGAAGGATGTCTAATTTTGCAAAATTTTCCGCTTCTCAATTAGACCAATAACCAGCTTGTACTTTGATTCATTTTAAGAGAATATTTGAGTTTTGGATAAGAAGAGATTGGATACCGCGGACTAGATGAATTGAAGGGAATTTCTAATTCAAATATTTCCAAAGACTACCGAGATTTTAATTCTATCCCTTTCTACGTTTTTTCACATTATTGCTCTTTTAATGGTACACCTGGCACCACACACACACACACACACACACACACACACACACACACACACACAC
>JAPMOQ010038378.1:2129707-2228979 GCA_026543055.1 Argiope trifasciata
ACACACACACACACACACACACACACACACACACACACACACACACATACATATACATACATATATATATATATATATATATATATATATATATATACGTGTGTGTACTTAACAAAACAGAAAGATCTTACTTTTGTAATATTGTTTCACACATTTTAAACAATAAAACAACAAAAACGCGTCCAAAGAATAATTATTTGAATCAACTCAAATCAAAAACGAAATGCAATTATCAGATACGAAACGTATTTCACGATTTTTCAGAAGAATCCCAAAATAAATCACCTACTGATGAATCATCGATTTAAAAAAAATACTGATTTAAAAATCTCCATCAGTCGCCCAAATTAAAGTCACAAAACATTTTATTCGTTTAAATAAGTCTTGCAAAATCCTTTGTGGCTTTTTATCCAAATGTATTGGCTTCATTGAGAGCTTAACTCTTGAATGTTTCTCCGGGAAATACCAATAATTGAAAATCAATAGTGGAAACGATCTTTCTATTTTCTTCCTAAACTATCTATGCAAAGAAAACATTGTACTTTAGTTCTTGCTTTTCTCTTCGAATCGCCGTGACATGGCTAAACGATTAAGAATTCCGTTTTAAAGAGAAAACGGTTGGCCAATACTTTCCAAAAGCGCATTTTAGTGAAGCCACGTACTTAAATTTTTAAACTCAACTGGATGCATTCTTATATTAGACATTAAAGGGAATGGGTGAAATAATACCCTGACAGAAGAAGAGGCAATCTTTAAAAAGCCTTGCGTTGGCTTAAGGAATAAATTTTTAGTAGGCAAGCCAGTTCTTTTAAAGAAAGGGAAAGAATGACTGAACTTCGGATCGCAAGCAGTGCGCTTTTCAAGCGTTTTAGACAATGTTTCCAAGTAGATTAACTGCGCTTCATAGATTTTCAAATAGAATATATAATGGCTCAAGCACAATGGAGAAGAGATATTTTCAGTTAGCAAATGAAATAAATTTAAAATTCAAGAAAATACTGTTTAATATCTGCGATCGGTGGAGCCGAGAAATCATTATTATACATCTTTATCTAAATGTAATTAACTGGCAGCAAAAAGGTATTTAATAATATCGTTTTTAAAAGTCTTCAAAACAGTCACGATTTGTATTTGATAATCAGCATATTAAACTATTTCCAGAATAGGCAAAGAAAAGACTTTTGAATATTAATTTTAAAAGTATAAATATACATTTTAATTCATTATTGTTGTAATCAATAGCGTACTCCATGCTTTCTTTTCCTATATCATGAATGCCTTTTAATAAAATGAAGACAACTGAGTTCATACAAATGGTGATATCATTAAAAAAGAGATATCATTAAAATCAGTAACCGGTGTAACCGCAAGAATTTTGAATGCAAGCATGCAAACGTGCATGCATTGCGTCGTACAGGTGTCGGATATCAGTTTGTGGGATGGAGTTCCATGCCTGTTGCACTTGGGCGGTCAATGCAGGGACGGTTAATGCTGGTTGTGGATGACGCTGGAGTTGTCGTCCCATGATGTCCCATACGTGCTCGATTGGAGAAAGATCTGGTGATCTAGCAGGCCAAGGCAACATGTCGACACTGTAGAACATGCTGGGTTACAACAGTGGAATGAGGGCGAGCGTTATCCTGTTGGAAAACACACTCTTGAATGCTGTTCATGAATGGCAGCACGACAGGTTGTATCACTAGACTGACGTACAAATTTGCAGTCAGGGTGAGTGGGATAACCACGAGAGTGCTCCTGCTGTCATCCGAAATTGCTCCCCAAACCATAACTCCAGGAGTAGGCCCTGTGTGTCTAGGCCGCAGACAGGTCACTAGCAGGCGTTCACCTGGCCTCCTTCTAACCAACAAACGGCTATCACTGCGACCAAGGCAGAACCGGCTTTCATCAGAAAAAACAACAGATCTCCACTCCGTCCTCCAATGAGCTCTAGCTTGACACCACTCACGTCGCAAACGGCAGTGGTTTGGAGTCAGTGGAATGCACTGAACAGGGCGTCTGGCTCGGAGCTGTCCTTGAAGTAACCGATTTGTAACAGTTCGTTGTTCACTGTGGTGCCAACTGCAGCTCGAATTTCAGCTGCAGACGCAGTATGATTAGCCACAGAAATACGCCGAATACGATGGTCTTCCCTCTCAGTAGTACCACGTGGCCATCCGGAACCTGGTCTTCTTGAGGCAGTACCTTCCCTTGACCACTGCCGCCAATACTCATGCACAGTGGACACATTCCTGCCAAGTCTTTCAGCAATATCGCGGAAAGAAAACCCACCTTCTCGTAGCCCTAAAACACGACCTCGTTCAAACTCAGTAAGCTGTTGATAATGGCTTTTTCGTCTTCTCAGAGGCATCCTTGACTAACATTAACCCACTACGTCAAATCTCAACTGTAAATAACGATCACGAACCTTACAGCGCTTATTTAAAGCAAACCTCATTTACATGTTCATAGTGTCGCTACTAGCACCGCACTTACGCGCGTATCTCGAAATTTGAATCGACGTCATCTTTGAGATGTATAAACACGCCTACCAAATTTCGTTTATCCAGCTCCTTCCTAGTGTTGGGATTTTTTTCCATCAGTGTATATATATAATGGGTTGGGGAAAAATTTCGTAGAGTTTTTATCAAAGACTTACGACAACATCCCTCCTCTTGACTGAATTGTTGATGCCGTCCCACCATAAATCGCCCCGCCTGATTTTTAAAGCCATCTTTATTGTCGAAGGTAACGCTTCTTATATAGTTCGACAGGGAGCGGAAAAGATTGTAATCAGACGGAGCAAGATCCGGAGAATGTGGGGGATGCTGAAAGACCTCCATTCAAGCTCTTGGAGTGCGGCTTTGATGACTTGTGCAGCATGGGGCCTGGCGTTGTCGTGAAGGAGTATGGTTTGGCCTTGTCGATGAGGTATTTTCAGTTGCATAGCCTCTTTCATGCTGTGTAGCTGGGATATGTAGAGCCTCTTGGTCACCATGGCATTCCTTTCGAGGAATTTCCAGTAGAACATGCCCTGCCATTTCCCCTCCCCCTCCCAAACGCCGATCATGGTCTTCTTTGGATGGAGGGCACACTTGACCATTTCTGTGTAGCAGACTTGCTTATGATACTTTCTCCCAATTCGTGGCAAATTCCCGGGCTGCTTAAACAAATTTGGACCTGGATGAAAAGTGAAGAAGAGCAGGTGTTGAAAATGATGATTTTTATCGCCCTCATATTCCATTTCTAAGTCTCAAAAGTAATTGAAAATTAAATTACCAAAAAGACGATTACCGCAGTTTACAGAAAGAGCTCTATCGAATGAATGCTATATACTTTGCTAAAGAGTCAAAAAAATATATATATTGCAAAACAAATTAAATATAAAAACGCTACGAACTTATTCCCCAAACCTATATATATATATATATATATATATATATATATATATATATATAAATTTTTTAATCACCGTTTGATTCTTAGAATAAAGAATAATGAATAAAATGTTATCTCATTTTTTTTATTTTCTAATTCTATTAATTTTCATAGATTTTTAGTTAAACTTTAGTTTAGTTTAGTTGCACTAGGGCAGTGTTTCTCAACCTTTTAGTATACACGGCCCGATTTTCAATCATAATTTTCACCGCCTCCCCCCCTTCCCACCGCATACAATGAAATGTATACAATAATAATATATTTTGAGTATTTTGGCTCTAAACCTACACTACAACCTTAATTTAAACAAATTAGCAAGAATACGGAAATTTATTGACATTTTATAACACCGATCCTCAGCATTGAGAAGACAAGAATCCTATGCCTTTTTTATTACTCTAGCGTCCCGCCATGTCGGGCATTCTCACGATTTCACGAGAAGTTTCGATTTGTCTGGAATTTGTCTGATGAGCTTAAAAGTTAAGTTAGGAGCGTGCGTAGACGTGAACAAACGTTTTCTCAAAGGAATAAGGAGAAAGTTCTATGACGCCAATTTCAATTCCAGACAATCTCATTCGAGTCGATCCTTCTATCGCTATTGAATCTATTCTGAATGTGTATGTTATATATATTTTCGAGTGATTGCAATTCACCGTATTAAATATTCAAGGCAGCAGACTTATTCAGAATCTTGGATACATTTTTAAGAGGGCGTAAGTGATCATTAGACAATAGCCAAGTATCAACAAGTACACAGACGAGCGTGGTTCCGAAAGTAAAATCAAGTAAATATTCTCTAGATTACTTAAATTTTGGGTTCACTAGTACTGAAGTAAATGAAGAAAAAAGGCCCCTGTGAATCATTTGCTCAAAAATGTTGGCGTCAGACACCATGAAACCTAATAAACTTAAACGACAATTGGAAACGCTTCATAGTGAGTACGTAAACAAACCCAGAGAATTCTTCGAATTAAAATTAAAATCATAAAAAAAGCAAAAATCATTGTTTAAAAAAACTTTGTCGGTGTATGAAAAAGCTTTAATTGCTCTCATACAAAGTTTCATATAAAATAGCCAGATGTAAAAAGTCTCACACCATTGGTGAAGAGCTTATTTTGCCAGCCGCAATTGAAATTGTAGAAATTATGCTGGGAGATAATTTTGCAAAACAATTGCAGTCTATAACTCTTTCAAATGATACTGTTGCCCGTCGAATTGCTGACATAGTTGAAAATGTAGAGTATCAGCTTTTGTCGAAGTTACGTTACAAATTGTTATCAATACAACTCGATGAGGCAACAGATAGTAATAAAGATGCTTATTTCATTGCCTATGTTCGATTTTGTGATGATTTGTCAGTAGTAGAAGAATTACTTTTCTGTAAACAAATAGAACTCAAAGCAACAGCACTCGCATTATTTGCTATCTTAAATGATTTTATGAAAGAGGCAAACATAGAATAAAAAATTGCATCTGAATATGCACCGATGGTGCTCGTTCTATGTCCGGAAGATTCCAAAGTATACAAGCACTTGTGAAACAAAAATCACCACAGTGCGTCTGGACACATTGCATGATCCACAAAGAAGCTTTGGCTTCCAAAGAAATGAGTCCTGGTTTGAATATTGTGTTAACTACGGTTGTAACCGTAGTAAATTATATAAAAATGAGACCTCTGAAATCAAGAATCTTTTCCAAACTTTGTAAATACATATGTGCAGTACATTCAGCGTTACTATTTTATTGCAATTCAAGATGGTTATCACGGGGGAAATTTTTGTAACATGTTTATGAATGAAGAGAAGAAATCGCCGTTTTCCTAGAAGAGGAAAACAGACTGGAAGCTGAGAATTTTCGCGATAGTTTATTTGTGATGAAATTGAGCTACATGGTCGAGATATTCGAGAAATTAAATAACTTGAATCTTCAATTGCAAAGAGCAAATACACATATATTGTATATGAGAGATAAAGTTAATGCTTTTGTAATAAATTGGAATTGTGGAGCAGAAATTTAAAGCAAGAAAACTTAGCAATGTTTGCAAATTTGAATGATTGTATTAAAACTTACAAAACTGAAAAACAACATGTAAAAGTTTTTTTTGTAACAATTGAAAATTATTTAGCAATGCTAGCAAAGAATTATAAAAAGTACTTTCTCGCTGACGACAAACTTGATATCAAGTTACAAGTGTGCGAGGGATCCATTTTAAAATACTCCCGAAGGACTCTTAATTGAAGAGGAAGAAACCTTCATAGACTTCCCAGCGACGAAACCAAAAAAACAATTTGTAATAAATCACTCTTTGAAGTGGATTATGAAGTGGGCTGGAGTGGAGTATGAGATTTCTGTTCTAGAAACAACGGCATTTCACATTCTACTATCATTTTCAACATTTTACCTTTGTGAAACTGGATTTTCTGAGGTGGCTTCTTTGAAGACAATATATAGATCTAAGTTAAATATAGAAAAAGAATTGAGAGTG
Organism: Argiope trifasciata; assembly: GCA_026543055.1. Lineage (NCBI taxonomy): Eukaryota > Metazoa > Arthropoda > Arachnida > Araneae > Araneidae > Argiope > Argiope trifasciata. The sequence goes on from JAPMOQ010038378.1 coordinate 2,135,628, forward strand.
TATTTCTAATATTAAACCCTCCTTCGAAAAACTTTGCTCTGCAAGACAGCCTCAAGAAAGTCACTAATAATTATCAAATTTGAATTTAATTTAGTAAATTGTTTAATTTAATAAGTTATATTATTAAATATGTCGAAATGTATTTTGTTTTGTATGTGTGTAGGTGTTCTTTCCTTTCAGTCACTTAATCAATTTTTTAAATGACATTTTCTCTTGGATATGCTCGTGCCCCCCCAGTGGGGAACACCCCACATGTTGAGAATCACTGCACTAGGGCTATTTTGGGACGTATCTCGTCATTTTGAACCGCTGGCAGATGACGAGGACAACATCTGAGCTGGCACCCCCTCTCTAAACTTCCACGCCACAAATGCGGGAGGACATCTGGCCCCGACGGATTGAGCGTGCACCATATCCGCTTACACTGTGGTTCTTCAGTGGAGTCGAGCCTAGTACCTGCAGCCCTCCGGTTCCAAAGAGGGCCGCGGTGGCTCGGTGGTAAAGTCTCGGCTTCGAAACCGGAGGGTTTCAGGTTCGAGACTCGATTCCACCGAAGAACCGCCGTGTGAGGGGGTCTGTTGCACGTTAAATCTGTCAGGCCAAATGTCCTCCCGCTGGTGTGCGGTGGTGTGGAGAGGGGGGTGCCAGTTCAGATGACGTCCTCGTCATCTGACCGTGGTTCAAAATTACGAGGTCCGTCCCAAAATAGACCTCGTGTTGCTTTAAACGGGACGTTAATATAACTAAACCAAACCAAACCAAATCCGGTTCCGAAGCCGAGAAGTTATCACCAGGCAACCATGGTCATTATTCTCACAGATATTACCATTTCAAAAATATATAATACGAATAACTTATTTTAATGCATGTAAATACAGAGTGTTTAAAAAAAAACGTGGAAAAAAATGACATGGTATATCCGTTATACTACAAGGATCAAAAATGGCATAGGAACAGGGGGTCGCAAATGCTTGTAGAGGATGCTAGAGCCTCGAGAGGGCGTTGCGATACACACATCTCTGATCAATTGCTCCGTTAACGTGCGTTGTGGCATTTTATTTGTTTGTTTGCTTGGTTCATACATTCTCCTAGAAAGATTTAACGTTTCCATTTATTTATCATTTTTGCAAGAGGTTCTAGCAGAAATTCTGATTGATGTCCCGATGCCTATTCGTCGACGCATTCGATATGAGCCTGACTTTTCCTGGCGACAGGTTGGTTCTTGGTGGATCCATCTCATAGACGCCACAATCACCAGACTGTCTCCCTTGGATTTTTTCTAATTGGGATTTTTAAATGGACTTGTGTACGAAACACCTGTTGCAACGCCGGAAGACTTGGTAAGACGAATTGCTGTAGCAACAGGATGCGTTAGTGATACACCTGGTGGTATCTTTGATAATGTGCACCGTTCCATGCGACGTAGATGCCAGACGTGTCACTATGCATCTGGGAAAAACTTTGAGCATCTTCTGCAGGCTCAACATTTGGCGTGATTTATTTGCATGCGAGTGAATAATTATCAATAAAATTAACTGTAAGGGTTTTGTTTCTACTCTTTGTTTCATGTATTATTTTAGGCGCCCTGTAGCGGCTTCGGATCACAATTTAGATCCTTGTTGCATGATGGATCAACCATGTAATTTTGTCAACGCTTCTTTGAAACAGCCTGTAGAATACTTCATAAATTTTAAAAGAAAAAAATAGTAGACAAATGTCGATATCAATCCATTCGTTTCAAAGTCTCTTCATTTTGGCCATGAGTGCTAGTGAGCAGTCATGCGAAAGGCAAGAGATGATATGTGTTTTCGTCTGTTAACAGAATGAATGGAGCAGGAGTGTCACTGCTTAAGAGGGGCACCTCTCCTGAAAAATGAGCGATGGCTTATTAGCAAGAACGTCTGCTGGGTACAGCAGAGAAGCAGTCAAAAGCGCTCCAAAAGCTAAAGCAAATTTTATACATTTGTGGCCTTTGCTGTTCTGTGATTGCATATTTAAGCGACTGCTTTGAAGTCTTTGATGCGACTGTATTCTTAGAGTCAGGCTCCTTAATTAAGTGTAACGGATAATTCTACAGGATGAATTTTTGCTTTAAAGTTCAATTCTAAATTATTCTTAACTTATGAACATTGGCGTATATCCGAAGCAGTAAATTTAAATAGCCTTTTTTGAATGTATTCGCATTAAGCCAGCAACTAATCCTGCCTTAACTGTTGAAAAATTCCCATCAGATCTTACCCATAACGATCACTCTAGCAGAAACCACAGCAAAAAGCTGAAATACCATATATAGGATATTCAACAATGTTCTTTCTTAGAACATTTTGCCCAATCTAATATCAGAGTTTGAATTCTCACCCGAGTGAGAGACTTTTTTCCAAATATAATCCAATGAATCTATAGTTTCTCTTCTCAAAGAAAATAAAACTATAAATATATGGGTAGTCAGTATTTGGACAACAATTCTCACCTAAAAAAAAGGGCCTCTGAAAGGGGATCATTTACTTCAGCTAGCATTTTTACAATAAATTAATATGTTCTAAAGATAAACTTATGAAATTTCAAAATTTTTTATGCATTTTATTTCCATTTATAAGAGCTGATCAAAGTACCCAGGTCCTACTAACTACACGCATTCTTCAGAATTTTTTATAAAATATAAATGGAACAAAAGAGTTGGAAACAGTGATAATTTTATGCTTTTCGCGAGGAAGCAGACATTTTATAATGTAATATTTTGGGATTGTTATTGCTATTTATTCTCAGTAAAATAATGAATCGCATAGCTTAATTTTATCAAATCATGCCTAGAAATTACATCACAGACACCGGAAAACATCACTTTAATTAATTTGGTGTGATAGATTATTGTCTAAAATTAGGCGTTTAGGAATACACCATTTCACTTTGGTGCTCTTTAACAATTTCTAAACTGAAAAATGAAGCCCTTCAAACTAGTATAATGAAGCCCCCATGAATAAGGGCAGTCAAGATTTGGATATTAATTTCCGATGATACATTTTAAAAGCCTTTGTTTATGCATAAAAAAGAAGTTAATATAGTCATTTATTAAACACTTTTCTACTAACGCACGAGTAAAAAGAAAAAATAAAATAAAGCCGTCATTTAAAAACTTATTCGGGAAAGATAAATTATAGAGACACGTGTGGCTCAGAGAAGAAAAGAAAAAAAATCTTCTTCGTGGAAAATTTAATTTAACATGAAAGCTTCATTTTGATTTAAGGAACAATATAATTTTTTGAACAAAGGGTTTTAAAAATGTGTACCTTTTTATACATAAGCATAAAACTCCTTGATTAAATTGTTATGAAATTCGAATGAGTGCCCTCGAAGCAGTTTACATTACAGTGCCAAAATGTACGCATTCTTAAGTAGTTAAAAGCATTAAAATTGTGGTCGATATATTCTTAAAACTGCTTTAAAACTACAATTTATGTCACGGTTCATCATATTACAATATTTTATTACGGGAAAAAGGGATGGAATTATTTTCCTTGTGATTGTTATGACTCAACCGAATATGAAGAAACAAAAAAAGTAATACAGAAATAATGTTTAAAATTGCATATCGGAAATAGAATTTTCTTATACTTTCAAGATTGCTATTTTATCTTCGAATTAAATAAAAGCTGTTTGCTTTGTTTTCACTTGTAGATTTAAGGTACATATGTCACAATTGTGATGAAATTTAAAAACAATAAGGTCTCAAATGCGTAACAAAGACGCTGAGGCTTTCGGTTTTTGGCGAACTTTCGCCATGAAGATGGCGGAAGTACTACAGCTGAATTGATTTAGCGGGCGCCAAAATTGTAAAGCCTCTGTCTAATGGCTAATAGGCTGGCGTATATGGCTTGTTACTTTTGGGTTTCCATAAAATGAAGGAAGCAGACATATTAGGACTTCTCATGGAGAGTTCCCTGTTTCCGTTGAGGGAAGGAAGAACAAAATCCAAAAGACAAGGAACAGTGGAGAGTATATTAAATGGAGTACTAACACTTGTGCACCTAGGGATCATGAAGCCCATCACATCAAAAGTGGAGCGTCCTTTAGTGGAGCAGATTTTTGAAATACAAATAGCATCCAATTGTGTATATATATATATATATACACACAAGCAGCTCTAGTGCGTTTACCTACATCTTAAATTTTTGGAATTCCGCATTGTTTCTCGTAATAGGTTTTTCAATTAATTCAGGCATCGCTAATAAAAATAACATTTTCCCAGCTTTATCAATTTTATGCCTAAAATAGAAGCAAAAAACTAAGAGTTTATGCAAATTTTCTTTGTTTAGAAGGCGAAATTGCAGTTTCATAGACAGTTTCGGTTTTTTATTCTTTTTTTTGTCTTCTTTTTTTGCATATGAGAACAGAGAATCATAATTACAGGGGAAAAATTTAATACCGCAAGTTTTCTTTTGTGATTGTTTGCGTTTTTTAAAAATGTTTTCTGTTGTGCAGACCTATCTATCGGTGTTCCGTGAACTAATTAATTTTCGTGCAATCCGTCTTCTAGTGTCGACAACAGTATGTTCAACATTATTGGAGCTTTTACTCTGAGTAGTTCACTGTGTAGAGATTTCAGAGCAGAGATGATTTAATTTTGACCACCTTCATACACACAGGACATTCTTTTCACCACTTGACATGTGAATTTACTTAACTTCCTAATTAAATGAGGAATTTAATAGCATGCTAATTGGAATATTTATTATTATTTTAATTCCTTTAATAATAATACGTTTCAAGTGACTTTTTTCATTTTAAATTATTTAATACTTTTCACTTAATTGCAGATTAAAAATTTAAAATTCAGTACTACGATGCGAGTCGCAGACCCTTCATTGTATGCGATAACTCAGAGAATAATTAACACATTGATTTCCAACTACGAGATCACTCGTATATTGCATTCTTTTCTAGGACCAAACTATCGATGTTATTAGATGACTCCTTCTCTACTACAGTTAAAAGATAGCAAAGATAGCATCTCATTAGATAGATGGTCCTGATATCAGGCGAGGGTAGTGGCAGTGAAGGTGTTAATAGACATAAAGAGGAGTAAACATTTCAATGCAACATGCCGCTGCAAACCTTGTTGAAAGAATAAATATCTCAAAAACGGCTCTAAGTGCAGAAGGTATTACAGATGCACATAATGTCCATAAAGGCAATGAATAATCCGTACATCAGTGAACCGTGAAAATCTCAAAAACACTTAATATCAATGTGTGGATAGAAATCTTTAGTAGTCATGCCTTGGGCTTACGAGAACATATGAATGGATCATCATACCTTGCTTTCCTTCAACACGCCATCTCGAAAATGTTGCGAAATGTGTCGGCCCGCTTAGCATCGAAACATGTATTTTATGCATAGCTAGCTGGTACCCGGCGCGTTGCTGCCGCAGAAGAAATAATTTTGGAAATATTGTTTGGAATTTATAAAAACTATCTTGTTTAATCAGGAATGATAGAATATTTATTTTACTATTGGAAATGAATACATTCATTGAAATTGAATGATATCTAAAGGAGAAGCATAAATAATATCAATTCTATTTTTTAACTTTATTATTGAAGACACTAGGGTTGGCTTTTTTTTGCTTTCCCATCTTCAACAGAAACAAATAAGTGCAAGTATTCAAAGTTTTATCGCAATCCGGCCGATGAACTGTATAGAACATAAGAGACATGCAGACAAACATTCATTTTTATTCATACATAATTTTCCCATGTCTATAACCATCCCGCAAGTGCAGGTAAAAAGAATTCAAAGTTTTATTTCGGTCAGATGAGTGGTACAGCAGCACATAGGAGACAAACATTCCTTTTTATTTATAAAGATGGAACCTTTCCATACTTTCCCGAGGCTCGGGATTTTCGAGGTGCGTATTGAACTTGATGCTATCTGTTCAAATGAGTGGACAGTGTGTGCGGAACCCATTTCTTAGCCGCCAGGTTCACAGGACAAAATACCTTGTTACATTTTCCTATGGAGTAATCATAAATCACCTTATTTAAGAAATGCCTGTGGATATAACGAAAAATCTCATCGCGTGGCAGGCTTCAAAAGCATTTATGCAAAAAGCAAAATTCTACAGTTCAGTTCATATCTACAGACAGTTTTTCCATCAATTCCATCTTTTATATTGCCCCTAAAATGATACTTTACAGGGAGCATGCACAAATTTCAAAATTTTGACAGCTTTTTATAAGTCATTTAAATGCTACTGATCATGCATCCCTAGAAACAAATATCGTTTTCCATGATGTTTTAATGTAAGAAAATACAGGGTACCTCAAAAAATTAGTTTGATTCTCTTACAATATAAGTTGCAGAGTACTTTAAAATAAGGCACGGAATAAGACTATGTTAATAAAAACAAATTCCCTTTAATTTCCCAAAAGTCACACTTTGGAAATTAATGGAAATAAGATTTGCTACTAATTATAAAGATAAAATTTATAACTACATTGACATTAAACCCCATTTTGCTTTCTAGTGCATACTCCCAACATCATCACTTACTCTTAAGGAGCTTTTTTATGCTTAAGCTGCTATTTTTACTTATAAAAATTAAAATACAAAATAAATACAAGCAATTATTTTGTTGTTAAATTTATCCTAATTTATCAAAACAAAATTCTAAGAAATTAATTCAGAGAAATATTTTTCTTTCTATTACCTGTAATTTAGCCATTTCAAATAATTATGTAACAATTTTAAGTTAAGTTTTTAAAATTATATAGTGAAATGAAGATGATTTCTTTTTCAATTTACTTATTTATTCTTCGAATTACGCCTTTGAAGCGGATGCTGAATGTTAGATAAGTACTGATAAATTGCGTTACAAAAGTGTATTTTGAGTCTTTTCGGCATATTTTTGTTGTACATTGCCATCTTCCGGTTTCTGGAACTAATAGTTTTCACGTCTTCCCCTCCCCCTGTCTTGAATAGTAAGTTCAACAATTTTTGAGCTTTTACATTGAGTAGTTCGCTGTATAGAGAGCTCCGAGTACGGATATTTTAATTTTGACCAAATTGCATATCATAACTAGGATTGCAGGAAAAATCATAAACCACGCAATGGGATCCATAAGTAATTTTTAATCGCACGTACAAAAAAAATTCATCGAAGCCAGATATACAGGACAACTTACACTATTGGTCAACAGTATTGCAAATTTGAAAAACATTACGCTTTTCACTAATACGGCTCCCAAATGTAATTTTTTTTTTCATTTAAATTCAGATTTTCTAGTTATAAACGTGACGGATAAGTTTCAACCTATTGTGCCATCCATTATGAAGTAATCGTCTACTAAGAATATATCATCCCTGTAGTTTATTATAAAATCATTCCGACTGTGAAGGATTTCATTTTCTTTGTTACTCAGTGTAAGTACATACGCTGTAAATTGCTTTTGCGCTTAAGCTGATGATTCTTTTTAAAATGTGTGAATTAAATAGTGAGAAGGGTCGTTTTAGTGCATCAAAAAGCATTTCAAATATTAAGATTGCTCTTTGAGTCATATGTTTTATGTCTCATAAAGAGTTCCAAACCGAAGGAACCGTAGATAAAATCCTTAAAATTGGTATTCTAATGTTATCTTCTAAATGTGCTGATGCCACGTTGACTCGATTAGGCTTTAAAAATAGATTTGCAAGTTCTGCTACACTTGCAAGAGAATTGAATGAGTCTTCATCTGCTATTACCGGTCCCAGGACATTTCCCAGGTGGCTCTTTGAAGCTGGTTGCAAGGCACAAGTACCAAGAAGAAAAACACTACTGAAGAAAGCAATGTGGAAAAAACGATTGGAGTGGGCCAAGGTGCACAAAAATTGGAGTATTTTGGAATGGAGGTAAGTTATATTCCTCAACAAAAGTCGATTTTCTTTAATGCCTGGCCATGTTTGGCGTAAAGCAAAGAGGATTATAGAAACCAGAATACCTGGTCCGTACATAAAAAAACATAGAAAGCGTAATGGTAGGGGCTTCTTGTCATACCAGTCGATTGGAAGGCTTCATTTAGTACTGGAACCATGAATGAGGACAAGTATGTAAATGTAAATGTAAATGTAAATGTAAAAAAATGTAAATGTAAAAAATATTTCGTAGTGTAAGAAACATGCTCCCAAAAGAAATGGGCATTTCAGCGATATCTAACACACAAACATACATTTAAAAAAGGGAATGCAAACTTTATAATTTATTATAAATTTCATTTCTGATATCTATATCGAAACACTCCTTATTTTAGGTTACGATCACGTTTGCAAAACATGGCGTAAATGTTCTCGTACGATCAGGAAACTCGCCCAAGGAGAATTTGTGGATTATAATGGCAAAGAATATAACTGAAAATTATACCAGAACAAAACGAGAACTTAAAGAAACAATAACTAAAGTTTGGCATCATAAAATGTTGAAAGAAAAGTTGCAAAACCTTTACTATCAATATTATAAATGTCACTCTGTAAGTCAGAATCTGAAGGTTAAATTAATAACACATTACCTGTATCATCTAAATCAGTGTTATATAAATTTCATAAAAGAATAAACTCATAAACTCCCTTCACCCTTGACAATTTACATGACATTTTAAAATAACAGAATGGAAATAATTTTAAAAACAATTAAAAATTCAAACATACAAAGACGAGACTAATTAAACCTGCTTTGATGAATTTTAAAATGCAAATTGACTTTTTTTAGGGTTGGGGGGGTATGTTGGAGGAAGGATAAAAGCAGATTACTTCACCCGTTTCAGATATAGTATGCGCCTGGATGTTAGTTAATTAGGCTTCTAAGTTAATTAAAGGATAGTAATGTTTGGATTGCTATAGTGACTGAAAGAATGACCTCAATTACTACCTGATGAAGATTAAATAGTTCTAGCGAATACAATTGTCTTATTTATTGGACAATCAAAAATTTAATAAAAAGGGGGTTTTGCAAAAAATTTTTGTACTAATGGAATAAAAGTTTGGAATATTAATATTTTTGAGTCTTTCTTTAACCCCTGAAATTTTAAAAAACTTGTTTATGGAAAGTAAAAAATAAATCTATAAAATATAAACATTTTAAGATTTAAATGATATGTAATATTAATTTAAATTTGCTATAAAACCAAATCTTTAGGATAACCAGAAAAAGAAATCGGTTTTTTATTTTCCTAAATGTTGAATCTAGTTACATAATTTCAACCGAAACGTTTAGTCTAATAAAATGAGTAAATGGGTACACAAAATTAGCTTATGCTGAAATTAATAATAAAATTTAAAAAAAATCATATTTTCATATATACCACATTTCATAAAAGCGTAAATCAGTAAAATATAATAACTCATAAAGTTTCAGATTTCTGTTTTGAATAATACATATATGTACTTTTTTAACATTTTAAACGAAAACATTTATTTCAGAAATGCAAATTTATTCAATACAGAAAAACTACCATCGATAAAAAGGCGTCTTTTAATACATCATCCAATCACCATGACGTCTGATGGAAAGGTGCAACGTCGACTTTATAAAAGTGGGAAGAGGAACTTTAGGAATTAAGCATTTGAGATATCTTGAAGAAGTACTGGAATGCGAATTAATGAAATAAAATTCTTTGCTAATAAATTTCAGGATTCCTAAAAGAATGACACACTTCGGCAACAAGGAACAATAACACTATAACTTGTGTTGTTAGTTAAAATAATACCGGAGTAGCTATAACAAAGTATAGCTTTCGGAATTCTCAGTATAAATCTAGGAAGTGTGTTTAAAGAATGGCTTAGAGATTACAAATGGAGGTATCCTTACTTTTTCTGAGATGAACGAGGAGAATGAAGCATTATACAAGTGTTGCAGAATTTTGAATCCAATAGTGTGCCGTATATTTCAAGGTACATTCATATAATATACAACTGCAAGATCGATGTCTAGAATTTTACAATTCGGTCCTACCTTGGGTGAGATCGAATCCTTCTTTTCTGAAAAACGCAATTTTGAGCGACGAATGTTTCTGTAATAGAGAAAGATAAGTTAATTTTCCAATCTATCAGCTTTGGAACTGCAAAGTTCCATTCTTCGTAAGAAAGGTTCATCATGAATGGCAGTTTTTTGTGTGTGGTATTTTTAGAAATTCATTGGTTTGATCCAGTTTTTATAAAAATATGCTGATATATATAAATATGCTGATATAACTGATAAATTCAGTCAAATTTCAAAGGGTTTATTTCTGAAAGGGGCTAGTTGACTTGGCAATGCGAACTCTCGATTTTTGCCGACAAATTGAAAAAGCATATCTTTAAGTTACAATTGATTAATTGTGTAGAAAAAAAAGCAAGCATTTCTGAAAGAATGCAGCTTTTTTCTCATTTTATACAAGAGTTTTAGCACAAAATTTATTATCTGATAATTTTTTAATTGAACTGAAGTTAATAAATGCCTTATTATTTTCTAACCTTTTAATGCTCTTTCGTGATATTTTACCTGAAAATTATATCGGAAGTCTCTCTCAAACACCAGCCAGAGCTATGGAAAATTAGTCTAAGTCAATACATTTATTGTTTAATGCTTCAGCAAATTTTACAGATTAAAGCAGGATTCTATTCTAATGATGATTAGGCGTGTGCCAAAAATGACGTTACATCGGTGAAAAGCTCATAATTAAATTGAAAAAAAGAATTTAAATAGTTATCAAAGGACCGATTATTAAGAAAAAGCTTTCATACGCATGTGCACTAGATTCAAAAGAAGCTAAAGGCAGGGCAAAGAAAAAGAAGAAAAAAAAAGAGAGAGAGAGAGAAAGACGGGCATAAAAAGAAAAAGTGAAGAAAATCTAAATGGTTTAAGCAGGTGAGTCGACATAAAATTCCACAGTAAGAGTATCATAGAAACCTAATTACTAAATAATAATATGCAATTATAAATCAAAATAGGCAATTTAACTCGGGAAAACAGAAAAATAAATGTAAAATAAAAAAAAAAATTAAAGTAAGGAGAAAAATATAAATAAATAAATGAAACAAAATATGCATTGACTCAGTCTAAGGTAGAGTTAATGATCTGGAACAAAAAGCTAAGAAGAGTTTGTATTTTTTTTCTTTTACTCACAGGGTACAGCCTGCACTTAGCAGCGTTTGACTTTGTGCACACTTTAAATGGCTCAGGCAGTGGTAAAGTCCCATTTAAAGTTTGTAACTGCTAAAAGATTATAAGAACTTGTAGCACTAAGAGGAGTGCAAAATTGCTTTATCACAAGGTAGAATCGACAAAAAAGTACTTTTATTGCAGTAAAATAACATATGGCTCCAAAAGTCATTTTCCCTTTGTAATAAGATAACCTTTGGAATCCAAAATGAGAAAGATTATTTCAGATAGGATATAACCTAGGATAAATTATTATTCAATTTGAAAAATTTTGCTTTCGTTGTGATACAAAAAATCCAAGATAGTTGGAGCTTCTAAAATCAATTTATTATTTGATAGAATTTATTAAATATTTTGTTGATGTTTAATTAATTTTCTCAAATGATGAAGAATAAGGCAGTGAGAAATGCAATGTGGAATGTCATCACAATCATTACCACATCTACAACTGAAGTTTCTCAAGCTGAATCTTTTAAGATAAAGTATTCAAAGTTCATTTTATTTTACAGTTTCAGTGATTTACAGTTAATGGGGCGCAATATTTATTTTCATTACATCTATTTCTTTTTTCCTGAGAAATGGTTCTGAAATAAAGAGGCCTTTTTCATTATTTTCTCATCTTGATTGCCATTCGTGGATAAGAATTTTACGAAGGTGGTTTTTGATAGTTCATTCAGATTCTCCAAGGTGATAGGCTATTATAGGTTTAATAGAAGCAGCTTTACCAAACAGATCAGCTAGTTCATTACCTTTGACAATAAAGTGGACTTTAAGCCCGTGTACTAAGATATCACCATCTACCAGACTTTTAACAACATCTACTGAATTATTCTTTGGGTTGAATTATTGATGACTTAGGATGCCCATGAATAAATGATAATGCACATTCGATTTGTTATGGTTTCTTCAAATTATAGATTGCAATATTTCTAAAAGTTCTGCTTGAAAAATGAGCAATAATTTTCCAGCCTATACTGAAATTCTTCAATTTTATCTCCTCCCTCAAAAACACAGAAAGCCTCACCACTTATTAATTCCGTTTCCTGATGAAGATGACGGCGTGCCCGTGTTACCACGGAAAAGGGGTGCAGTAGCTTCTGAGGCTGAAGACTCCTGAGCACCCGAAGTCTGAGTTCCAACTCAAATGAAGATGAAACACACACATTCGCTTGCACAGTCCCTTTTTACAGGAGGGAGTACATTCATACATTGCACCGATAGGACACAGAAAAAAAACCATGCCCGACCGGGGTTTCTAACCCGGTTCAAGGGAAAGGCAATGTTACAAATCGGTTACTTCAAGGACATCTCTGAGCCAGACGCCCTGTACAGTGCATTCCACTGACTCCAAACCACTGCCGTTTGCGACGTGAGTGGTGTCAAGCTAGAGCTCATTGGAGGACGGAGTGGAGATCTGTTGTGTTTTCTGATGAAAGCCGGTTCTGCCTTGGTCGCAGTGATAGCCGTTTGTTGGTTAGAAGGAGGCCAGGTGAACGCCTGCTAGTGACCTGTACGCGGTCTACTCTTGGAGTTATGGTTTGGGGAGCAATTTCGTATAAAAGCAGGAGCACTCTCGTGGTTATCCCATGCACCCTGACTGCAAATGTGTACGTCAGTCTAGTGATACAACCTGTTGTGCTGCCATTCATGAACAGCATTCTAGGGGGTGTTTTCCAACAGGATAACGCTCGCCCTCATTCCACTGTTGTAACCCAACATGCTCTACAGAGTGTCGACATGTTGCCTTGGCCTGCTAGATCACCAGATCTTTCTCCAATCGAGCACGTATGGGACATCATTGGACGACAACTCCAGCGTCATCCACAACCAGCATTAACCGTCCCTGCATTGACCGCCCAAGTGCAACAGGTATGGAACTCCATCCCACAAACTGATATCCGACACCTGTACAACACAATACATACACGTTTGCATGCTTGCATTCAAAATTCTGGCGGTTACACCGGTTACTAATGTACCAACATTTCACATTTGAAATGGCTCTTCTCGCCAATGGCTCTACCTGTGATCTTGAAACTTTAATCAATTAAATATGTTACCTAGACAAATGTATTCCTAAAATTTCATTGCTGCACAATAATTTTTTTTGGTGTTGGGATTTTTTTTCATCAGTGTATATATATATATAAAAAAAAAAACGACATTGGGTAAAATTGGCACTTTTTTTTTATCGGCTTGTGTGAGTTTCATAGCACGGTTTTCTAGAACATTTTAAGCATACAGGTTGAGAACTATTATAAAAATATACCTATGAATTATCTATATATTTCTCTTGGTACATTAATATATTTTGTTAATTTTTAGAATGCATTATCACTAGAAAAATTAATTATGTTTGAACAGACCTATCAGAATTAGTTGAATGCGAACTTTAATCGAAAACCTATTGTGTACAGTTATCATTATCACTGAAATCACTTTCTGCTTTATTTAAAAGTGTCCAGAGCACTGCTTTATAATACGATCAGTAAATTAGATAATATTTCGTGGCCTAAATTTTAGCGAAATCTGTTAGGCCCTGTATATCACTTGGACACTAACAGAGAGATGGGATCTTCGAGACTGCGCTTAAAGAAATAATTGAATTATTTGAAAAGACATCCGCTAAAACTGGTTGAAAACGTGCGCATGTATTGAAAGTCACAAAACAGGAAGCAACAGGGCCAATCCATTCGATTGAGCTAAAAATAGAATAGAAGTGACTGAAAGTCCATCGCTAGAGGTCTCACAGACCGCAGTCCCCAGTTGAGGGTTAATAAGAATATTCAAATCATGTAATTTTGCTAATCTTATGGTTTTAATATTTCGGTTTTTTTTCTGGATTTTCTATATCTTTGAATATCACTATTTTTGAAATTTTTTTCACTACTATTTTTAGATTTTCCATTCATAGTTATATCCACCTATGTTTGGTTTACTCTTTTCTATTTCATTCAGCTTCTTTCTTTTTCCGAGTAAAAGGGAACAAATCTATAGTGAAATAGAAATAGCTGCTGACGCAGCACTATGATGTAGGTTTTGAGGTGAATACCTCCGACGCCTATGGGGAAATCCGCCACTGGCTACATCTCCAATGCTTATTTTTGAAAAATATATTTAATACCCACATTCATTTTGCTTAGAGCAATATTTTTAAACATAGATGTTTTTGTATCATATCTCCTTTTCTTCAGGATAAATCAATGAAACCATTTTTGGAGGAAGTTTTTTTGAGCTTGGCTGCAACTTTGGCATATGCAGGTGTCTCCCCTGGTTGAGAGGCATTGATATTTTTGGCTTTATTATTGTTGTTGTATTGTAAGACATTGGCATATGTGGGCATATGTATATTTCGCTTTTATGTGACGTCCGGTATAATTAAATGACTCTTAAATAATAAGTAGCCATTCATTTCAATTTGCATCTATATTAAGGCTATTTACGTCTGCTGCACTATTTTTAGCATGGTGTGAAAATATTATAATGAGGAAATAAGGCTCTGTTTTGCCATAAAAATGAAGAAAAAGAAAGAAAAAATTCTATTTTCTGATTAAATGTTCTCATTTCAAAGATACGAGTGTGTTATTATTTTAATAGTGTTTTTGTATTTACTATTTGCTATCTCAATCAGTAAAAAAAAGTAAAATGCCAAAGCAGTTGATATCAGAATGATTAGATATTGCTATTAGATATTAAATTTTTAAATTGTTAGAGATGAGGAAAAACCGGAATCCATACAACTGTCAAGTTAAAGTATAAATGATTTTATGTTTGCAATTAAAACACAAGAAAAGGAATAGCATCATTTCCTTGTCTTTCCTTGACAAGAAACTATAATATCTAAAACGTGAATTAACTGAATTTATTATTTACATAGCCCCAGAATATGGCGTTCTTTTTTATGTTGTTTTGACCAGCATTTTTAACTTCAGCGAATAAACGTATCTCTAATTTAAAACATTGGTTAGCATTAAAGTGCCAATTTTATAAAGAATTTCTTCAAAAATATATTCCTTACAGTCGATTTGAAAATTTGTGCATATCATCAGAGAAATTTTACATAGAAGTGCAAGAAAAAAAGTCAAAAAATGCATGACATTTTAAATCAGCTCATGAACCAGTCTTTAGAGAAGCGTGCTGAAAATCTTGTTTCCCTTCAAAAGGTTTTGAATAAAAAGTAGCTCCAACTACGGAACTCTCCCTAGTGTCGTGAATTTGTCCATCATCATCTGTTCCGCCTGGTAATTTCTTATTAAAGTGAGTCGAAGGAAAAATTTAAAGAAAGGGATCGACACATTTCCCTGAAAAATAAGATTTCTTTTCATTATATAAAAATATTTTTCATTTTAATATGAAGTTTTTCCCCACTTCAAAATATTGCACAAAATATATTGATCTCTTCAGGAAGATATAAATAAAGTCTTTATTAAATGCATAACAGCTTCTTTTGTTTCTTGCATTTTAATTCATATTATAGTAAAAGTTTTAGTTCTGAAAATTTCGGTTATGGTTTTTGATGTGTAGAAATTGCAACAAACGAAAAGTAATTTTTGTCAAAAAATGTTTTGTTGAAATAATGCTAATATTTTAATCTTTGCGAAGAAAAATCAATGAAAATCATTCTCATGTTTATCAAAACTGTTATATATCCATTTTCTAAATTGAAGGTATCCGACTACATTCGAAGCCCAATTTTTCAAAAATTAAATTTTTTAAAAACAGTTTAAAACCATAGTTTTTAAATGTATTGTCAATAATAATACAAACTACTATAATAACAACAAAATTGTTTGACAATATAACATGTTTTGAGGAATAGGAAAATTTGTAGCATATTTTAATGAAATTCAGCCAAAACGTTTAACACTCTAAACAGAATTGTAATGCAGCAATCCTATTTTTCTTTCTACACAACTTATATAATATAAAAATGAATGAAATGAAGCAAAATATAAGAAAAGTTTTGAGATGTAAAGAAGATATGGAAAAAAATATACGTAGATATGTATTTTTCCCATAAATTCACAACTTAATTTTTTTAAAAACACCTATACATGAAAAATTATTTCACTAACAATAAAACTCTTGATTCATTTCATTGCCCTATTATTTAAAATACACGGTAAACTTTTTATGTAAATACTTCTGCTAATTTTTGAAATATAACGTTAACTTTGGGGAAATTAAAATTTTGAAAAAATTGAAGGCACCTTTTAAATGAAAAATATGTCAATATATGAATGAGAGGTCAGGCCTTCCTTTTCCCAGAAATGATAAACTGTTTCGAACAGAGGAAGGTCTGGACTACAAGAAATAACAAAAAAAAATCGCCAATGTGGTCTATAATCAGCTTTCTTAACATAGTCGGATACCTTAAAACGTTTGTGATATTAGTATTTCTCTATGTCCCTGACGAAATGTGCTATAAATCCTAAAATATATATCTGATCGCACTCAAGAAAAAGGTAAATTTGATGAAAAATGAAAAAAAAAATTATTAAATTACCCTGTTTATTTCAAAATAAAGAATAAAAGCCGGCCGAATGATACTGAAATGCTTTTCTGAGAAATAAAAATAATTTATTCAAGAAAAATAGAGTCATGACAATTTATTACGGCAAACTAAACTTCTTTCCCCATTATATTATAATCCTGTTGCTCTACTATGTTCAAATATCTCTCTGTCCATTTTTGATGCCTTCTGCTCCCTTTCTTTTTTGATTCAGGTCAGCTTATGCGCTTTATGCTATTGAAATCTGCAAGATTAATGCACGAACCAACCGCATTATGATTCTAGCAGGGATATGCAATATTTTTGTCACCAAAAATCTCCAATGCGCGTCGTTTCGTGAATAATTCATGCTCGAGAATCATTATTTTTTCGTTTCACAGCGGTCCCGTACTCTCTCCTTTTTGTTGAATGTGTACTTCAATATGCTAACAAGGAATATCAACAGAACCCAGATTTCACTCCATCATTTCGAGATGCTGTCTGGGTAGAGGTTGAAAGGGAATGAGATTTGAAATTAAATAAATAACTTCTTCTCCACAAAGTGAAGCTTTATTTAAATGATAAGTGATTGTACTTTTGGGCAACGTGTATTAAAATATGAACACTTTTTATTCCTGATATATCTACGAAATAGGCTTGTATAAAATCTCGTATGACGGGACCTCTGATATCCACTCATATATATTCTGTAGTAAAAAAAAATCACTTATCTTTGCTTACGTAAGAGAGAAATGTATTGGAAAGGTAATCAGTAGCGCCAGCTTTTTTCAAAATTTTTCTCCTCAAACAGTTGCACTTGAGATAGTAAAAAAAATAATTTTGAAATGATTGAACCTTGAAACAGAACTCAATATAATGATTATATTTATATTTTAAAAATTCGGTAGAAGATGGAGTAAAAATATCAAATAAGCACTTTTTGTCAGCTCTTTGCACCTGCGATGTGAAAGAAAACGAGTTGTTTGATTTATTATAAAAAAGTTATGTTTTTCTTTAGATGGTGCTTCAGTAAACAGTAGACGTGATTATTAATTGGAGTTTCAGAAAAACTCTCATTGTTCTGAAAATGAGCGAACATCACTTCTTTTTAGCTATCGTCCTTAATTTTTTTTATTAAAATAAAAATAAATTGCCAAACTTGCAGAAATATCTTTGTCTATGTTTTCGTGTACTTTTACCTGTGTGCAACAAAAGCATCAGGTTTATTCAAATTAAATGAAGTTCAATCTTTTCATTCATGAATTTGTTTTTCCGAAGTAAATAAAATTTTAGATTACATCAATTAACGTTTGAATTCATTGTAATTAATAATACTCATATTGAGTTCTAAAATCTAAATCTGTTTCAAACAAATGAAACTAGGGGTGCCTAGTGAAATGCAGAATCTAAATAAATTCCATCCGTAATGAAAGGAATAACCATTGGAAATCCCCAATGAAGAACATGATTTTTTTGAATAATCGTGTTGAAAGCTGCTTAACTTTGTAAGATATCATTTTTTTTTACTTTCTTTTTTAGATTACAATCATAGCAATGACTTTCCAATGGTAAACTAATATGTCTTGCATATAATGCACAGGAAAAGAACACTCTATTTTCCTTTTTTTCAGTTCAATTCGATTAGAATGAAATAATAAGAGTGAAATATAGATAATATTTGTTTTTCACTGAAAAAGATTAACAAAAAATTTGTCAATAAAATGTTAGTGAAATATTTTTCAACTAATGAATTTCACGTCCTTAAAGCAAGATATAAGGGAAAAAACTTAATATGAACAATGCAAAATCATATTTTTAAGAATTAATTCATTTTTACTACACAAAGATTTGGGGAGGAAGGATTTATCAGAATTATATTATTAGCATCTAATAAAATTAATTATTTTAGCATCATACAATATCGACGTCATTGAAAAATAGTTTCATAATGCATTTTCCCACGTGAGCAAATATTTTCTGTAACACTTTCACTGCATCTAAGGAAAAATATGTCGAAAAAATATTATTTTGAATATGCCATGGCAATGAAAACTGAAGCAAAATGAAAAAATTCATTTAGAACATTCTTCAATGTTGTCAAGACACAAAATATCGCAAATATCTGTCCTAACTTCCTGTTTTAGAACGAAGTCTTAACTGGAGCTACTGTAGTAATCTTTGCCATGATCAAAGAAGTAAAGCAGAGAAAAAACCGGGAAGTCAATTTGCTCGGCATTTTGTGAAACAATTAGTAGAAATCAGTTTCAATTTCTCCGAATTGAGCTGCATCTCTAAAGTAAATAGGAAAACAATGGATCGTGAGCGAAAAGGAATGGGTATTTCTTTTCCTTGTTCATCGATGCAACAAATTTGTGTCCGTCGGGGTATTGCTATAGTTTTCTTTTTTATTGATTCAATTGTCGGTCAGTTTGATTGGTATTTTCAGACAAAAATAATGATACAATTGAGTTTTGATTCTCATGGGATATATCTCTAGTACAATAAAGTTTTCTTTCTTCAATTTTACATCGAATGGACAACCTTTTTGATCTTCGGTATCCTCTCTTTGATTGTCGTTCCTTTAACGATCCATTGATTTCCGCCCCCTTCTCCTTTTATTGTATTTTTTTAAAAAGAATAACTTCGTGTTTGTTCTGTGGTTTACGAGGGATTATTGAGTTTGTCTAACTTTCACTGGGAAAATGAAAGCAGTTTTCACTGTCAAACTGTTTTTTTTTTCAAAAAGTAACTCTCGTGTTATGTCCTATAATAGTTTTAGCTACTTTTCATTTTGCAGAAATTTTTTTCAAAATTAAATTTTCACAACAAACATTTTTTAAAGATGATCTAAAAGTGATCCTTTATTTATTTTTGTTCTTGTTTCCCTCTGGCAATCACTCACATTGGGAAGAGAAATAAAGAAGCGCGAAAATGAAAGAAATAGATTACTTTGAATATCTACAGACAGTTCAAAAGTTTATAGATACTGGTTTCATAATTTTATTTTAGGAAGCAAAGATATACATGGAATTTAAAATCTTATTATGAAACTTAAAATAGTATTTTAAAAGGAATTATATCTGATTACTCTATATTCTGGGATTTCTAAAATCATTTTCCTGAATTCAAAAAGTTACGCCTGGCAGGTTATACAGAACCCTAAAAATGACAAGCATATCAAAGAATATGCTTGCATTTTTCGTTAGTCCATGGTTTGTGAAAAGCCAAATTTTAATGGCATATTTAAGATTATTACAAGTACTTGAAGCTTTTTGATTGCTGAGGGGACATAATTTCGTTCTCAATTCGAAGAGATTTTTCATTTTGAAAATTCGCTAAATGTATTTTTAAATAAAACCTTTCTTTCGATGAGACAGTTATATTTCACTACTGAAATAGTTTCAATTCATGTTTTGTATTGCGTCCTTTTTGAATTTTCATTGCTGCCAAATTAATAACCGTAAAGGGAACACTTTTAAGACTTATTATTATTTTTTTATTTAGAAGCCTTGCAATCTAACTCTGTCTTCCTTTTGTTGAGAAAGTACCAGGCTCAAAGCCTTCTCAATCACAATAATATATAGAATGTTTTGAAGCCATGACATCAATAAAAGCAATAATTCTGAAAATTAGCTTTATACAGATACTAGCATGAGACTGCAGAATATTCTTTTGAATGTACCCATCGCGAAAAAAAATTAAAGGTATCTCCGTTGTATCACTAATTATGGATATTGACAACCATTGTATCACTAATTATGGATATTGACAACCGTTGTATCCCTAATTATGGTAACTGACAATAAAATCAAGGAAATGTAAAGTAATTTAACAAAAAGGATCGAACTAATGAAATTGCGCCAATTTAATAGTGAGAAGTATTTAGAATTTTTTTTTATATATGTAGTTGATTATTTAAAATTTTCATTTATGTTATTATTATTTAATAGAAATTTATTGTGCTCAAAACTGTTGAGAATATAATAATTTTAGATCATGCTGTCAAGTCCACCGGTGCTACTGATATTGAGGAAAAAAATAAAGAATTAAATAAAGCAAATTATGTTCAACTTTATCTAATTCGAAGGGCACTTAAACTTATTTTTTAAGCTGGTTTTGAATTTGCATATCAAATATTAATGTTCTACAAGAATGACTATTTTTAATGTATTTATATACCTTAAATGCATTTTCTTTCAAAGCTATATTATTGCGGATGAAATTTGCCAAACATTTTGGGAAAATGTTGAAATATTTATTTTGTCCCATTCCAGTGACTTCCAAAAGCAATCAAGATTATTCAATGAACTTTAATCTAGCATACCTGGGGCAAAAAATTATTTTTTTATGTTAAAAAAGAACAAACATGTAATACTTTTAGATGATAGGATAGGATGAGTTTGAGCAACTAGAAACGAGTTTCAACATTTTTTTACTGGCAGTTTTCAATCAACCCAAAAAATTACATTTGCCAGTTTTCATTTAATAATGAAACCAGTTTGTTTATTTAAAACGTTTAGTTATTTGTTTAATTAAAAAGATTTTACTGTCTCAAATTCCAAATGAATATGAGTTTTTCAAATTCATGAAAATATATTGAGACGAGCATCTTATATTGTATCTATCTAAAACAAAAAAATGATTCCTTGGATATGATAAATTTCTTTTTTCTGGACATCATTTGAACCTCATATATGCTGCAGAGAAAAATTGGTTTTATAAGAAAGCACTTCCCTGAGTAAGTGATAAATGTTAGCATCATTTCATTAATTATTTAACAGTCATATAATTATTATCTTAAAATGATATTAGTCTGTGATACAAGACATGACATTCCTTATTGGTATCAATAGCTGGTATCACCACGTTGCAGCCGCAGAAAAAATAATTTTGGAAATATCTTTCGAATTTTAAAATAACTGTCTTGTTTAATTAGGAATGATTGAATAATATTTATTTTCCTATTGGAAATGAATACACTCATTGAAATTGAGTGATATCTAAAGGAGAAGCGTAAATAATATTAATTATATTTTTTTAACTATATTATTCACAACTTTAGGGCTGACAATGTTTTTTTTTTGTTGTTGTTTCATCTTCAACAGAAATAAATAAGTGCAAGTAATAAGTATTCAAAGTTCTTTCGCAATTCGATGATCGGAACGGCAGCGCATAAGACATATACAGACAAGCATTCCTTTTTATGTATATAGATTATTTCTAGGACATCAATTTGTCCGAATTGACGCTCTATACAAATTCATTGGTAGTATTGTGAGTTCTTGAAATATTTCAACGCATAATTGTATGAGGAAGGGATACAGCATAAATCTACACTGATGGAAAAAAAATCCCAACACTAAGAAAAAATTATTGTACAGTAATGAAATTTTAGGAATACATTTGTCTAGGTAACATATTTAATTGATTAAAATTTTAAGATCACAGGTAGAGCCATTGGCGAGAAGAGCCATTTCAAACGTGAAATGTTGGTACACTAGTATCCGGTGTAACCTCCAGAATTTTGAATGCAAGCATGCAAACGTGCATGCATTGTGTCGTATAGGTGTCGGATATCAGTTTGTGGGATGGAGTTCCATGTCTGTTGCACTTGGGTGGTCAATGCATGGACGGTTAATGCTGATTGTGGATGAAGCTGGAGTTATCGTCCAATGATGTTCCCTACGTGCTCGATTGGAGAAAGATCTGGTGATCTAGCAGGCCAAGGCAACATGTCAACACTCTGTAGAGCATGTTGGGTTACAACAGCGGTATGAGGGCGAGCATTATCCTGTTGGAAAACACCCCATTGAATGCTGTTCATGAATGGCAGCACAACAGGTTGTGTCACTAGACTGATGTACACATTTGTACTCAGGGTGCGTGGGATAACCACGAGAGGGCTCCTGCTGTCATACGAAATTGCTCCCCAAACCATAACTCCAGAAATAGGCCCTTTGTGTCTAGGCCGCAGATAGGTCACTAGCAGGCGTTCACCTGGCCTCCTTCTAACCAACAAACGGCTATCACTGCGACCAAGGCAGAACCGGCTTTCATCAGAATACACAACAGATCTCCACTCCGTCCTCCAATGAGCTCTAGCTTGACACCACTCACGTCGCAAACGGCAGTGTTTTGGAGTCAGTGGAATGCACTGTACAGGACGTCTGGCTCGGAGCTGTCCTTGAAGTAACCGATTTGTAACAGTTCGTTCTGTCACTGTGGTGCCAACTGCAGCTCGAATTTCAGCTGCAGACGCAGTACGATTAGCCACAGTCATACGCCGAATACGATGGTCTTACCTTTCAGTAGTACCACGTGGCCGCCCGGAACCTGGTCTTCTTGAGACAGTGCCTTCCCTTGACCACTGCCGCCAATACTCATGCACAGTGGATACATTCCTGCCAAGTCTTTCAGCAATATCACGGAAAGAAACCCCACCTTCTCGTAGCCCTACAACACTACCTCGTTCAAACTTAGTGAGCTGTTGATAATGGCTTCTTCGTCTTCTCAGAGGCATCATTGACTAACATTAACCTACTACGTCAAATCTCAACTGTAAATAATGATCCCGAACCTTACAGCGCTTATTTAAAGCAAACCTCATTTGCATGTTCATAGTGTTGCTGCAAGCGCCACATTTACGCACGTAGCTTGAAATTTGAATCGACGTTATCTTTCAGATGTATAAACAGGCCTACCAAATATCGTTTCTCTAGCAAAGCTCCTTACTAGTGTTGGGATTTTTTTTCCATCAGTGCATTGGGAGTAAAGGAATTTTAATGATTCGAAAAAATATTTACTTAAAAAGTAACCTATGCTAAGTTTTACCTGTCTACGGAATTCTGATATTATAAATAAGTTCTACTTGTTTTTTCTTCTGAGATAGAATTAGATAAACAGCATTCTTTTGGACCCAATTATCAGTTCATTTTAACTGTTTGTTATTTTTCACACAAACTAGAATGATTTTATCTGTCACAGCGTATTTTTTAATGTGTTATTTAAAAGCTATAATATATTTATAGAGCAGATTAATTTAAGAGATGGGATAGAGAAAACAGAAGAAAATTGTAAATTATTAACTTTAACACTAAATTTTTAGTTAAAATATTATAATTCAAAAATGTTTTAACGAATGATTTTGCAACTTTTTGGTTGCAAAAAATTGTCAAAATACTATTCAAATTCTCTTTACTGCAGTAGAAAACCACAAAAGCCCCTACTCTTCCCCTCATATTTTGTATCTATAGATAAAGTTTTAAGATACACAATTACATTACTAAATTTCCTCATACATGATTAAATGTGTTGGAATTTTCAAAGTATAATAACAAATACTTTTCCTAAATGATTTTTTAATTTTCTATCCAAAACATTTATCCACAAAACCTTGCTTATATATTTTAAAATTTTCAATTTTCTTTTTTTTAACACATTTATTGCCTATTTGCCTTATTAAAGACTTTCTAACAGAGCAGAATTCCCTTGATGGAATTCATCAAGGGCTAGTTTAACTCGCTCAACTTATATTTCCTTAATTTGTTAATTAATTAAGAATTTATAACCAAAAAAAAATCTCTACCACAGCTGACTAAAAAATAACAGCCAATTGCAAAAGAAAGCATCCGTGTGCTGCTTTTGGTGGTTTTTAAAAAAAATTAAAACGTAAATAAATGAATGAAAAAACCTATTGAGCAAAGCTACTTCTTCAAAATTATTTTCTTACAGTTTTTCTAGGTTATATTTCTATTTGAAATGTAATATAAATGTTGTTTTGATTTTTTTTAATTGCAAGGCTCGATTACATCTAAATCCTGCTGGTCCTTTATTACAGATATATGGTTTTGTTGCCATATTTTTCCATCTTAATTATTAGCCACTTTAATCTTCTATCTGTAACAGAAAAAAATAATTTTTAATTGATAGTCCGTCTCCCATTCTGAGTTCCATAAGGAATTTATAAGACGTCTACCTCCATCCAGTTCTAATCTCCTTTCTAAGGATTGTGACCCCATTATTCATCTCGTTTTCAGTCCGTCGAATCCCCATTGTCGTAAATTCCTGCTGGAAAGTCTTTCAAGGTCTGTCCTCCCTCATCCACCCGCTATTTTCACGTCTTCATCTCTAACCTTCGGAATCAAAGTGAAGGTGAATTTTCCCTTCTTTGCAATTTTGTTACTGTCTGGTTCCTATAGCTATATAATACAATGTAGTAAAAAGGCACTAAGACATGTGTTTATTTATCTTCTGTTTACTCTCTAGTTGTAAAAAACAAAAGACATCATCCCATGCTCTGATATGTTCATTTTTCACAACCCTATGATCAGCTAACTGATTTCATTAGGTGTAATTATTGCAAATTGTGCATGAATGATATTTCTGACTCTCAAGCAGAACTCTTATATTATACATACGTATAACTAGAGAGAGAGAGAGAGAGAGAGAGAGAGAAAGGAGATTTTTTCTCTTTCAAACAGCGTTTATCAACCATATTTTGTCTTTTTCTGCTCATTACTGATTTATTACTCATGATACTTGTGGAAATTAGTTTCAAAAAACCAACAATAGTGTATTTAAAGCTTTCTTAACCAATATCGGATCTATCATGGGTTCTGTATGTTATTTTTAATTCGTTTATTTTCTGTCATAGGGTTTCTTAATAAAAAGTGAACATTCCTATTTTCTACATTCAATTCAATATGTTCTAGTAATTTTTACACCTAAGTCTTTTTTGTCATATTAAATTCTAACATCATATAATATACATTGGGTGGACAAAAATACGGAAACATCTTTAAAAGAAAAAAAAACATGTCCCTTGCCTAATACAGGAAAGGAAAATAGCTGGCATATAAATCAGTTTGTAATCTTCTCGGAATGGATCATTATAGTTTCTGTATTGTTCCCACTAAATCACTATTGTTCCTGCAAAACGGTGGCAAGTTCAGGTAATAATGATGGTGGTATATAGCGACCACGTACTATCCCCCCAACGTAAGGTCATAAGGGTTCAATAATAGTGAGATCAAGTAACTGTGGCGGCCAAGGGGAGATTTGATTAATCATATCCCTGTTCAATAAACCAGTCCTGGACAATGTTAGCTGCGTGGACAGGTGAATTTTTATCTTGGAAAACAGCATAACATTTGGGGAACAAAATTTGTGCCATGGGATGTCTTTATAAGTCAAAATCCTTCGCAGCAATTATCTTTGGTAGCGTTATAATGGGGACCATAGAAACCGCGATATGGCTTCCCAAACCATCACAGTACCTTTTCTATCTTTCACTCTTGGCAACAATATGTCTATTTTTGTAAGCTTAAGATGACGGTTGCCAGATGTAAACTCTGAGGGAAGGGGAAAGTTTGGGAAATAAGACTTATTTGAATATATATAGACTTATCTGAGCATCTTTATCTTCTACTCAACATGTTAGACTTTATGAATTAAACAAAACTTTTTCCTGTTACAAACATTGATATCAATAACGAATTGTTTTTGATTTGTTCGGCTCGAAATATTGTGCTTATTAGTTCCCTTTTGATTGTTTTGGTTCTGAAAGAGTTTGTGAACTCGACATTCATTTCAGTAATAACTTCGACTTATGTGGTCAATTTTTTTCAGGGGGCACAATCCTCTTTATTGATTGTATGTAGCGAATTTTCAAAACGGTATTTTAATCCACGCTGTGATTTAGAGAATGATGTTTTCGGATTTTAAATATGCGAAATAAATTTTCGATATACTTCTTCGTGAAACTTTAAATGCTTCTGGTACTTTGCACTCACCACATGCACTTCAACAATTTGCCCACTTCTGAAGTCTGTAAGCTTTGGCATGATGCAATTATAGCTGCACAGAATAGTGCACCGACAACGAATTACCTGTACATTATTATTAGCGTTGTTGTATAAGTAGGGTCAGTAAGTGAAAGCACCTGCGCTACCTACGCATTACAATAAAAATTTCTTTATTAGCATGCATTAAACGAAATGTTTCCATTTTTTCCCAATCCCTGTATTTTCTTTAAAAACATTCGGATTAACATATAAGAATCAGAACCTGATGTCATTGGCATTATATTCAAGATTATGCACAGATGTGACTACATCTTTTATTTTGTTTTATAAACAAAAAGAAAAATAAATAATTGGTGACACAAATTACTTCAACCTTATACACTTTCTAACCCATTTTTCTCCTTATTTACTTTGAACCATATACAGGATTAAAGCTATGTTTAGTGTGATAGGAACTGAAGAAAGGCACTATAATTCCATATTTTTCTCCAATTCTAATTATCTTTTCAAATTCTCTTCTAGAAAATTTGTCGACAGCAGTGTTTAGGGAGAAAAAAGAGAGAGTGAGTGAGAAAGGAAAAATATATTTTTAACTACACATTCTAAATTCCTTATAGAATTCTTTCAAAATTGTTATCTCCTGTCACAAATGATGAAACCTAAAAAATTCTAATAATATGTTTATCAGTATTTTCTCTTTCCTCTTTATCTTCTAATAATATAAGTTAAGTTTTTATCATGTCATTGGAACTTGAAACAGACATATGATCCTCTTGATGATGTCAGAAAAGAAAAAAAAAAGACCTTACAACCGTGATCCAATAACAAAATGTGGAAGTACTTAATCAACCCTGTCAATAGCAGTAGGATTTCAATGTGTTTTCATTTATATACTATATCTAAGCTTGCACGACATTGTGTGCAGTGGATCGAGTGTAGGAAACCCCTGCACTTGATCGCACAGCCTGCAAAAGGATTAATTATTATATTTTCATATACATAACTTTTTATGCAATGATTACATAAGTTTTTTTTACATAATGTTATACATAAGTTTTATACAATGCTGAAATGCCAGAAATTATTATAGAATCAATGCAAATTTGCTCCAAAAAAAGAGAGTGGAAATCTCTCCCTCCTTATGAGACAAGGAAACTACTCGATCTAGTCACAATCAGCTAAACGCAGGAAAATAAATACATTTGTGGAGAAATTGGTACGGTTTACCATTATTTAATGGAATGTATCGAGGTCTCAGAGTTAAGGAAAAACATGAAGAGTGTTAATGCTGATTTAAGTACAGTACTGATGGTACCAGGTCATCTCAAATACCTGAAGGATATGATGTTAAAGATTGATAGTTTCTTTCCAACTGTTTGGGAGTGTGCAGGTGGGGAGAAAGACAGTTATTTACTACCTCGATAGGAATGTGCAATAATTATATCCCGCTCTGGTAACGGACGACACCACACTTGGAAGTGCATTTCTAATAAGCACATATGTATAAATTGATCAGAATTGAACAGACTGAATGAAATTAAACTTCATATCTACCACATGGTCCTAGACCGGCTATACTTCTGACATCAAAAATAGCTAGCAGTACTTAAACGGACCAGAGACTATTGATATCAACTAACATCACTCTGAACCCATTATTCTCCATCAACAAAAATTTTAAAAATTCTCCAAATAAATCTCGACATACCAAAAACAGCAATTCATCACCTCCACCCTGCTTTGGTAAAAGTGAAAACGAACAGTTTTCAGTACAAGAGAGATATGTGAGTAACAACAAAGTGCAAGCTTTGCCGATGTCTTGGAATATTCTCACATCCACATCAATTAAATTAGCTAAATTGGAAAAAACCATAGCAGTCAAACTTCACACTGGCAATAAGCACATAACATTCACTAAGGCTTATTCGTCTACAAAGGCAGTTATCGATGACATTTTAGAAGTGATAAAGGATATTATTAGAATGCTACTTCATGCGAATGGCTACTACCAATATACCAATATGACCAACCAATGTGAATGGCTCTTTAAGGATATCATTACATCAACACAAGGGGAGTTGCAATACTGAATTTCCTATTGTCTAATAATCTTTATATCCTTAATACATCAGGCGCGCCCCCTACGGTTAGAAGAAGTGCAGATTTATGTTTCCGGAATTAACATTCTGCTCAGAGAGAATGATCACAAAGACAGTCTCTGGGGAAGTTATCAACAAACCATCGTTTATTGATCATTATTTTATTCAGACAACAGTAAAAACAATGATTACTAGCCACATTTTAAATAAGTGTAGAGCCCTCCATGTAAATCATAATGAATTCCTGAAACACTTTCAATTTCATGCTGGAGAATAAAGAACAGAATTATTAACAGAATAAGAAACTGCAATACCCAGCAAAAATTCAATTAAAATGGCAAAACGAATGGAAAGTTGGCAAAAAAGGCCTGTCCACATAATACTAAATTCCACAAATACTACATTCAACATAATACTAAAAGTTTCTCTTCACACTGTTAACTGGAACAGAGCGGATGTCCTGTTTCTCACTAGCCACGGTTTATTCCCGTCACAACTGCATAGATACCATCTGGATAACTCTCCTTTCTGTAGCTGTAGGGAGCTAAGATCCTAATTACTGTGCCACCGACTGCTCGCTGACTTTCTCATACCACATGAGAAAGCCAGAAGCAAGTCTCGAGGAAAAATGTTACAGGAGAGTGCCCTTTTACACTATATAGTAAATCATATGCATTGATACCAAGACTTCTTCAAGACCACACAATATCTAAGGACAAAACGTCACTCGTAAAAATCAACCTGAATTATTCCCTAAAACAGTAATGTTCGACAGAACCAACTGACCATGTTCTCACAAAGGAAATCAAAACCACAGAACGCAGATGGAAGCTACAAATTACTGATTCTACAATGTTTGTTTATATGCTTATATATGACATATATATTGTTACGAGTCTGTGGTGCTGCTTCCCAGCATAATTGGTTCCGTCATTGGAAAGAGTGATTGACAGTATTCTGTATTGGAGGCTGCGGATGCTCTTAGAAATAATCCCAGAGCTTGGCGATGACTTTGGCCATCATATGGCGATTCTTTTGGTGAATTTGGCGACAAAAGGTATAATTCTCGAAACTTTGAGAATTTTCCCGATTCGTCCATTAGGAACAGAGATACGTTCAGATACGTCATAATTGGTCCAGACATTTCTAGCCCCGCCTGTTGGAACTATACAAGGACGAAAGTTTCAAGCTTCCAGCAGAATAGTCGGAATCGAAGTTAGAAAACGAGTCCTCCAGTGGATACTGAAGAAGCGGTGAGGGCAAGCAAGTGCTAAACTGTGCTGTGTGCCTCGTAGTCTGTTGAGGAAGCATCATCGAGTACTATAGCCAGTGCTATGAATATTGTTACTACTTGTGAGCTACTGCAGTTAATGTGTGCTGCTGTGTGTTCGTCTCGGCTGTAAATAATTGCCGTCACTATGTTTTTGATATATGTCGTATTTGTGTTTCGATCTGAAAATAAACGCCGTCTGTGTGGTGTCTTCTACTAAACGACTGACCATTGTGTGTTTATCTTCTCACACCGTACACACCCACTATACAGCTAAACCAACCCGACGGATTAGGATAAGAAATCCGTAACAATATGTTTATAGTGTTATTTATAATTGTTCCTTTTTTTCCTTTTCATTTAGCCATATTATTTGTCTATAAGTTCAATCTATTGTCACAATTTATATATAAGTATTCTTGTTCCCTTCATTTAGTTATTATTTTTCCAAAACATTAAATACAGTAGCGTAGGATTTGACACCGATGAGATTCTCTCTGGAGTCTCCTGGATTTTTTTGTCGTTTCTTTTTTTTTCCCCTCCCAACTTCTGTTCATCTAACCGGTAAGATTACTCAATGTTAGAGGCGCAGGATGGCGTTATGCTATGCTATCATCGTAGGGAAACGAAATTTCTATGAAAATTATCATTCCTATAAACGAAGTGCCCTTTTTTCTGGTAAAGATCTCTGATATTTAAAGGTAAAAGTAAGTCATCTTATAGTTACTTTATTAATATTTTCTGTAATTCAAAAACAAATAAAACCTTTTAAATACATAATAATTTTAAGAGGGAAAACGCTCAAAAACCTGAATAACAATTTCTCCTTGTGCCCAGCGACTCTAATTAGATTCAATGCTCTGTATTGACAATATTGTTATATCATGCAACCCCCAATTTGGAAAAAGCGAAAGATGTGATTACGCGAGCTCTTTGGATTAAAATAATTTGAAATAAAAACTCACAAATTTAAATATGTGATTGCATAAATAAAAACTAAATCAAAATAGATATAATTTACAATTAAAACATTGTAGATGTAACATGTCTCGTTAGATTTCACAGCTTTCAATAGCTTGTACAACACTAAAACTAACCTCCAGATAAATTGCCCACTTTTTATAGTCCGACGCAGTATTCTCTTCAAATTTCCTCGTATACTGAAACATCGCTTTTCCCAAATATAAATTGGCACAAAACTAACCTATCACTGTCCCCGTCTACGAAAATTTCCCATCCAAGTAACTCACTTCAAGATAAAATGAAGATGAATTTCCATAGAATGTTAATATTTACTCAATATGTATAATTTCGGATTTCATAATAGGTGACTTTTGAATTCTCATGGCGACAACATTCAGTTTTTAAATACGATGCATAATCTTTTCCATTCTTGTTATTTCAAACTTAATCTTCAGCGTAGGACCGATAATATAACTCGTTTTCTTCTTTATATTATTGCTACATCGATTTATAATTGTAGCAAGTCTATGTTTTCATTCTCACTCAATTGTTTTTTTTTTCGGGCGAACTGGTGTACGTCAGAATGAGCCTTAAAATCACCTTTGTAGTAGTAATCAAGTGATGAGGTGAATTACTCGATTTTCCGCATAAAAGTTTATACGGTAGGCAAAGGTGTCTGCTGAACATTATTTTCATTGGAGTCCAGCTGAAACCGTCAAGAAAGAACAATAAAGGATATTTTTATGAGCCTGTGACACCAACCATTTCCGCCATTGCTCTTTTTCAATAAGCAATGCACTACTTTGTTCTTTGGCCAGTAGTTTCTCACAGCATGCCCCTGAGACCTTTCATGTGTTTTGAATTCCCGAGCTCTTTTAGATCTTAAAATCGTGTTAATATTCCTTCTTATCACTGGACAACATAAAACAGAATATAATATCATCTCTTCACTCGACTCTTTACCAGCATTGATTTTCGAATTGTATTTTTTAAAATTTCAATTACACATTAAACGTTTCATTGTGTTAGCGTTAGACCATTCCTTGTGGTTTGTAGACAAGGAAGTTTTTGTACTATTATTATTAGCCTATTTTGTACTATTATTATGAGAAAAGAATATTTACTGTAATTATTTGGGGAGCTTTACGTGAAAAGAGTCCACCACTAGCTATTTTAAAAAGAAATATTAGGAGTCATGTAAATGAGATGTTATTTTCTTTTTTATAGTGAATCTTTACAAAGCAACATTTGCTGAAGTCTCCACCAAATTCAAACAAGGAATTCAATGGAGCCTTCCAATTCAAGTCCAGTTTTTTTTTCTGTTTAATGTGGAGACTTTGTCCTTCTACATAGGCTTTATTCAGAAAGGGAGGCATTCACAAAGCAAGATGGACAGGCGATCTTTGAATGGTAATGACTGGTAATCTTTCTGCGCATGTCCTTTCTTTTTCTTGTACTTCCAACAGGTCAAGTTCGGATTATGTCAAGAAGCGTTTTTCTTTTCAGCAGTAAGTCTGTTCTATGATTTTGATAATGGTTTCAATGGGGATTAACTTTTATATATATATTTTATTCACTGGTGTCATCATCTATCTATATTGATCTTTTTGCTTCTATATGCCTTCGAAGAGCCATATATCTAGCATTTCCATCTTGCTTTATATACCAGAGCAGACACATTGTTCTGCGTCATCGTCTCTGATAGTTTTGACACAATATTGGGCTGCGACGCTTTTCTTCTCGAGGTCATTTTGAGGGTTAGATTCATTAATTGCTCCACAAATACGGTAAATATTTCAAATTTCATCCTGCGATCTGTAGTCTTCTCTTCATTTCAGTTCTGTGAAACT
Source organism: Argiope trifasciata (assembly GCA_026543055.1). NCBI lineage: Eukaryota > Metazoa > Arthropoda > Arachnida > Araneae > Araneidae > Argiope > Argiope trifasciata. Next base: position 2,168,271 of record JAPMOQ010038378.1, read on the forward strand.
AGACAATATAGAAATGTCTCAACTTGAACTCAATGATTTTTTCTGTGGTTGTTAGGTTCATCAACTTTTCTGTTGCATCCCGATTGGAATCTCTGCCTTTGATCTTTGGAAATGCATCAAAATGATTGGGTTTCACAAAACGTCTGGTTTATTTTCAGGTCGAAGCACAAATACGACAGATTTTAACAACACAGTGACGACAATTATCTCGTGGAAACAGGAAAAACTATTTTTTTTACCAAAAGACTGGAATCTAAAGCTAAAACAGTATGTGCCTCAAATGGTATGATCAAAACAATAAAAGCTGTGATGAATATACTTACAAGTATAAAATGCCTGCAAATCATTAAAATTTAAAGTTTGTTATAAATGCTATTTAACTCCTTTTACACAGTTTTGAATTTTTTACTTTGAATTCAAGATTGCTTTCAATTTTTACTTTTCAGATATAACTAATAAAAAGGACTTTCCCTGCTTAGCAAAATAATTGCAGCATGTTTTTTCTTATTTTTTATTAACATTCTCCATTTTATTTAGTTAAGATTCGTACCTATGCTGACGAAACCGAAGAAAAGGCTAATCGTATGTTATATTAAATTTATTAGATATTGCTCTTGTAATCTCATCTCATACTGATATCCAGTATCAGATTTTGGGAGTAATAACATTTAGCATTTCTTTCTTTACTAAGAAAAAAAAAATGTTTCTTTCTTTCTTTTGTTTTTAACAAAGAATAACATTTGTATTATATGTCAAAATGATATTGGATGCATAATATAATGCTTTCAAGAATTAAAAAAATTAGGTATCCTTAAGTATTTTTTTTCATTAATTAAGCAAAATGATGTTTTTACAACGGCATAGAAAATTAAAAACCATTATAAAATAACATAAAATGTGTCATTGAGTGGCGAAACTATTGCCACTATTTTTACTATATTATTGCTACTCGATTAAGGCAGGCTAAAGTAATTTTATATTAGGGCTTAAAATTTTGAAATTAAATCTGAGATATTTTATGGCATCTTTGAACTTGATAAATACTTCCTTTATGGCTACGATTAGTAATCTTTGATAAATTAATGACAGTTGATTTGCTTCCTTTTCTTGGTTTTAAATAACTACTACTCTTCGTTTTTGAAAAAAGTATTCTTCATACAATGATAAGCAGGATTTCACATGAAGAAGCCAATTAGAAACAATATATCAAAGAAAAACTGACTTAGAAATATCGAAATAATTAATCAGAAATATTCAGTATTCATATCGCAACTAAATGTATAATCATCTAAATATATTTACATAGCACTATTTATTGAAATTTCCAGATCCAATAATACTGAAAGAACGCTATTATCGAATTCAACGTAAAAGCAAAACAATATATTACAGGAACAAAGATACCGTTATCGATTCAAGGTTAAAGAAAAGTGTAACAATTAGTATTTTCAGACTTTTGAAAGAAAGTAAGCTTTTTTTTTTCACAATAAAACTGATGACGATAACTTATATTTTCTGCTGAATACGTTAATTTTTTATGCAAAAGTAATTAAAAATATCTTACTATGTAGTAAATCACATGTTATTGGAGGGACGTTGCCAAATATAAGCAGCCACTCAAGTTTCTTGAATCAGCTTCTGTTTATAGTACAAATCATTCTACTACAAATTGCAATATTTCCTTCCATTATTTCACGATATGCATAATGTCTAGAAATTCCTGACCCAGCCATTTCTGATAAACAGGCCAAATAAAGCTTGAGAATGTCCTTATTTAGTATCCTAACGAATTCTATATCCATACACTAAATATCTTGTCCCACGCCAAATATCTTGTCTTTTTCTTACTTAGGTCCTCCGAATTGTCTATGATTATTTTCGCTATCTGGAGAATTTAGGAAATATACTTCGAAACATCACAAAAAAGTTGTTCGCTTTTTCTGATTGAGAATGCGAGACTGCTTCATATCACTTAAGGTTACGAGAAAATCTATAAAACTCTCTTCTATGTCAACAATACAAGGAAATAAAATAATTGGATATGAACGACATATGTTGCTGTTATTGCTAGACATGAGGGAAACAAAGATAATGATTGTTTCTGCGAGGCTGTTTGTTTATTTTTTCCTATAAACTTAGGATAGGGAATCGAAAACAATTAGAAAATGAAAAAATAACTGGGAATGCATCAGACTGCAAAGCAAAAAGTACTGCTTGTTAGAAAGAAATGCTAAGCTTTTTTTTCTTTTCCTTTATTTTGTTAATAGTAGCTTCAACCGGCTTCAGATTTTGTTAATAGTTATGATATTTCTGTCAAGAATGCTTCAACCGAAAAAAAAATTTCTAAACAGAAACTAAATAGTAAATATATAATTTAACCTTATAATGTTTAGCCTGTTGTTCTATTCGTATTTACTTGACGTATGTAGTGTTCGGGTCAATATGACCCGTCTCAGAAAATAACCTTTCTAGCAACAATTGAAAGGTTTGAAAGGATTTTAAAAAAACAATATAAGTTTAAAAATAAATATAATATTATAAAGCATTTATAAAAAAAGAAAAAAATATTTGAAATTAAAACTTATAATAATATAAAGCAGAATAGAAAATAATAATAAAAACATTCGAAATCAAAGCTCACTTTTTATATCATGTGAGAACATGATGATGTTTTAGCTTGAGGTTTTTGAAACCTCAAAATGTGTAGGCAATAAATTGGTGATTTATCCATTTTTATATTGTGAGAACTTGCTGTTGTTTCCGCTTGAGGTTTTTGGAGTCTCAAAATGTAAAAGAAACAATTATTGAAGCCTGAAAACTCGTAGGCAACAAGTTGGCTATTTATCCCTTTTTTTACAATTTGAACAATGATATTTAATAAGATTTGCAAATGCGATTCTTAAAATTGCTGCATAAAATATTAGTTTTGCTGTCATTGCTTGACGGACAGAGATAATCGTCCACGTTTGACATGCAATGAAGCCTTCTCAGTAGATTACGATGGCACGTTTCATATTTTCTCTGTATTCACTATAGTAATCAAGTCCTTTTGGTAGGTGTGGCTTCAATGAATGTGTGGAAAGATGAATGATTTTCCCAGTTCTTCCAAAAATAGCCTTTGCTTAGACAATTTGTTTTTACCGTAATATTTTCATTCTAATTATCTAATTTTGGCAGAACATTTATCCCCATTTCTCAAATATCTCACACAGAAGCTAATTTATCTAAATTTGACGAGTGGATTTGTTATCAAAATGAATAACGCTCCTTATGATGCAAAATGTTTTGAGGGACATTTTGAGGACACTAAATATATTTCTGCCAGTTATAAACTCTAGCTAACAGCAATAATGCAATATATGATTGAAAAATTTACTTCCGATATTGTTTCCACTTTCTTCCCTATTTTTTTTCTAATTCAATATTCGTCATTTTAATGATTTCCTTTTCAGTTGTAGAATTGAATACTCTCTCAAATAAACCTTTTACGTCTGTTATCTTTGTCATTACAAATCTTATTACCACTTGAATAGTTTTTCTAATATTAGCAACTGCTGATTGAGAAGAATGTGGCAGCGTATCCAAATTCCCTTAAATTTCATAGATTGTTGGACTGAATAGTTCATTTGTCGACTGAATAGATTGTTGGCCGTATAGCTCATTTGTTGAATATCATTATTTAAAAAAAAAAAAAAAAAAAAAAAAAAAAAACTTTGTCAGAACTCAATTTCTCAATTTCTTAGCGTATGATTTTCATACTTGGATACTTCTTCGCTCTCCCAAACATGGGCACAATTTATTACAGTATAAAAGAAAGTAAAATATAGTAGGAAAAAAAGAAATGTAGCAATAATTTAGCCACCTGTCAATCATACTTTTTGATCTTGCATGCGCACACTTGTCATGTGACCAAACACAGACGTCAGCAAAACAGGTTTAGAAAATGAATAAATTAGAGCAATTATTGTTATTCCTGTGTTTTGAATTATTTAAAACAAAATTGAACATGTGTGAGTGAAAAAAAAATATTCTTTACATAGGGTCATATTGACCCGAACGATACTTTAGGTATAAATTGAAAAATACCCCTTCCAAAAGCATATAAACAAAACTCCCTCTAGAAATGCATATTTATATTCTTTACCAAAGATGTCAAAAAGGTCATGAAAATATCTCTGCATTATAGATTTTTTTTGTTAACGTATGAATTTCATTTCGAGTCATATAGAACCGAACAAAATAGCAGGGTTAAACTTTAGAATATTTCATTTTTATTAATTGTTTAGGATTTAAGACACAATTTCAAACACATTTTGTATAAAAATCAACAAATTAAAATGATCATACATTTTCTCAGCTTCCTTTTTCTGCCGTTCGTTAGACATTATACTTTAAAAAGCATGATACCTTCTTAAAAGATATCTTTGGATTTTATTTCGATATTTAGTAATGAACCGATTCAAGATACAAGCATCTGGAACAAAATCTCAAATGTTTTCAATGAGCCAAATAAAAGTGTTTATAGTCGGCGGTAAAAAAATAAGAGTATTTCATTAATAACTTAATCTCCGTTATGCATGAAACTATTTTTTATGAAGTTGATTATCTTCGATACTTCTTCTTCTTGTATACAGCCAACCACCCCGCCACCACTGAACATAGCAGTAGGATTTGTTGCGGTCGAGTGCTGATTATCTTCGATACTCAGTGCATTTACATTATTATTTGTTAAGCAAACAATGTAACTCTTCAAACATTTATTAAGTTATCCTCAGAAGAGTTTATTCTTATGGTTTTAGCTATAAATCTGCATATGGTTTTAAAAGAATGCAATTTACTAAATATAAGGTCAAGCCGATTTTTTTGTGCACTAAAAAAGAAATTTAGATAAAATCCTAATTTAAAGACAAATCTTGTTCCTAAGCAAAAGAAACATTCGAAAATTTCATGTAGAATTTTAGTCAAGGTAACAACATTCATTTGCCATTATTTTATTAGATATTTCATTTAAGTATTTTGGATATCTTAAAAGCCTTTCATGATTATTATGATTGTGATACCTGAGGACGCTTTGAAAGACAGTTGACGCTTTGTACACTGGAGGGGAAAGAATAACCAAGCATATAACTCACATTCAAATGAAAGACACCTTAAAAGATGTTTTCGAAATATTTGGCAATCGAATAAGGAGTTTTCGAAATATAGAAGCATTCATTAGCCTTAATATTTCGAAGGACAACAACTATTTCGGACAATATAATTTTCGATTGGAAAATTTCTGTTGGCTGTAAATTTTAGCTTTAAAATCATGAATGTACCAGAACATTTTTGATGTTCTGACACAGAGTGTTTTGTCTTTATGCTTAAATAGTTCAGTTCAATATTTTTCTGGAGTTGTTTACATTTTCATTTGTGCAATATTTTAAAACCGTGAGTTGCAATTTACACCTGATTACTACTTGACGAAATTATTCTAAAATTGACAACAAAACTCTGATTTTTTCCTTTATACAACGTTTTGTGCCCTTTATTCTCAACGCTTTTGTATAAATTGCACTTCAGCTCAAATCAGCATTGTATTCAAAAGACTCAAATTTAAAATAATGGATATTTTTTGGAAATGGAAATAATAGTGACAATAAAACAATGAAATGGCAATGAATAATATCTATTCTGTGAGTGATAATATTTAGAATAATGTTTCAAAGTTATTTCCGGAGTTTTCGTTTGCTTTCTCTGAGTAGTTATTTCAAAATAAACATATATTAATGGTATTACCGCAACTTAAACTCTTATATATTTTATAGACATATATAAAAGAGAGTCTCACCTGGTTTACATTACTTATCTAGTTTGACCTTAAACATCCAAGTATTCTGCATGTAAATAAGATTTAGTAAGCATTCTGCTGGTGTGTGTTATTGCTATGAGCTCAATTTCATACAAAGTGTTTTTTTTTTCATACAACATTTTTTTTTCTTTCATAAATGCAAACTTTTTAACTTGGAGGAAGGACTCTTAAAATAAATGCAAAATGATTCTTATTTCAAAGGCAATTAAAATTTTTTAGACTTTTTTCCTGTGAAGAAAGAAAATGTTTCAATTTTTGCCGTTTCAAAGAATGATGCAAATTTTTCCGAGGCATTCTTAAAATCAGAAAATTTTGATTTTAAGTTTAAGAAAATTAGTTATAAAATAACGTAAGCTTCTGATGCTTTTTGATGACTTGCATCAACTCATTTAAAAGTTGGAAACTTGGTTCATAAACAAAATCAGTGAAAGAGCCATATAAATTGAACATTGGAACTTGGAACAACTCTTAGAAACTCTTGAATCATTAAACAACTGAAGTGAAAGTTAAGTCTTTTGTCCTTTCGAACTACCACGTGACACGATTGATTGATCTAATTGGCGCTCGGAAGCCACATTCTGTGGCCATGAAATATTCAAGATTGCGTTAGTTTATTTGCTGGTTAAATTCTTTAGGAAGAGTTCCAAACATAGAAATAATTCAACTTGTCATTGGAAGATTGCTTTATTACATCGAACAAATCTCTCCGTTTTATATGTATACGGATTTTTTATTGAAAGAAAGATCCTCTTTATTTTACGGAACAAATCTGTATATTTATTTTCGTGCCTATTTTAGTTTAAGCGAAACGAAATAGTGAAGAGAATCGTTCGTCATAAAAATTCTCTTAATGTGAATTGCTTCTTTTTAACTACCCGAAGTTATCAGTACTTCAATTAAGTTTACATATGAAAGAAATAGTCTGTAAATAGAAAAAAATCATTTAAGATCATGTATAAGAGATAATTTTAGTCAATTTATATAAATAAAAATGAATTTTCGTCTGCATGTCTCTTATACCTTCCTAAACCGCTCATCAAATAGCGATGAAATTCCATCAACTTACTGTTTACATCTACGAGAGGGTTATAGGGATAATATCATTATCTAAAACTGTGAAAAAAATTGAATCTCCACCGCATCTATTTACAAAGGATTAACCTCCAAATCAATCGCACGCAAGGAGTCACAATAGATTCTGTAGAAATGCTAAATCCAAGTTAATATTTTGTAGCTACAGTTCGCAAATGTCATGCAAGTCCTTCCCAGAGGTTACAGCTTTATTACAGATTATACGGGAAAGCTTTGGAGAGTCCATCCTGGGCAGTTTTATATTTTAATTAAATTTTAGCGTTGTTTTTTTTCAGCAACGCGTTGAGTAACAGTTAGTTGAATATAAATAATGCTTTATAAAAATATCTCAAATATGTGGCAGTAAGTACATACTATTTTATGTGATACTTGAGCAATTCCCTCCTTGTATATTTATTTTTAAAGAATAACAAAATATGTTATAAAAGTTAGTTGATTTGATGTATGCATTAAATAAATAAAAATTTCATTCAAATTCAAAACATTTGCTAATAAATAGGCAGTGTTACTATCACTCTAGATTAAAATAAAAAGAAATATTCGCATTTTCTATTTTTAAATATATCACGTTTAGCAAACAGTTTAAATACAATACAATTTTAAAATATTCTTTAAAAATTTATTGCAATTCATTTCATTTTTTTACATTCCATTCATCAGCATGTAAGTATATAAAGTAAATTCTTAGAACGTGAACAAGAAGGAATTAATGCGTTATCAAGTAAAACTGTTATCAGTAGATTGATAGACACTTTTCTACATGCTAGAAATCTACGAAAAATGGCAAATGGAATCATTTGAATGGCTGAATGAACATTCAGATATTTAAAACAACTCACGCCATCGCATGCTCTGATGTGCTTTTGTCACGAAACGGAGATTCCAGTGTTAAAGTTTAATGTCTTTCTTTCTTTCGTCTTCTTTTTTGCTATTAAAGAGCATGGGAAAAGACAAAGCATCACAGCCTTGGGCGTTGATTTGACTACAATTTAAAACTAGGAATCCACCATGTTAAGTGCATTTGGGTGAAATGCATGGGGTTTAAGGAGATTTATTACTAATGTTATTTTTTTCACTGTGTGGGGAGTTAAATAAAAATAACTGAAGCCTACCAACAAAACAACGGAATTGTTTATCACGAGAGCTGGTACATCATAAGAGCTGCTGAACCACAAGTTGCCATGAAACTGAAGGACCTCCTACACTAATGATATATAGAATGATTCTAACAGCACTTAATAGACTTTTTTGAGTTATTCAAATCAGTTTTAAAATATTAGTACCCATTTACTTTTTCTCATTCTTAACCTGTCTATTACAGGAGGAAGTTTTTTTCGTGGGATTCACTTGAAAACAGTTTCTCTATCTCTCTGCTTGGCGCCGAAGTAGATTTGTTAGAAATTATATAATAGCTGGCTAATTAATACTAGCTGGTAACCGGGGCGTCGAAAAAAAATATTATTAAGTGCAATCAATCAATAATTGCTGCAATGTTTTATCGAAAGAGGATGAATGGTACGACAGTATATAAAATAAGAACAAACAAATATTCATTTTTATGAATTAGATTTATTATTAGATTATTTAGGATTTAGCATTTCTACAGAATCTATTATCTCCTCGACTTGCTATTTGGATATTAATCCTTGGTATATAGATGCAGTTAAGATTCGAAATTTTTTATTTCATTTTAGATAATTGTAATATCACTATAACCATCCCGTATTGTAAACAATTAGCTGACCAAGTTTCATCGCAATCGGATGAATGGTTTGAGAAGACATAAGAGACAAACATTCATTTTTATTTTTATAGATATCTATAAAATTATTTATTATTATTATTTCAAGAGTGTAATTTCCTAAAAAGTAAAGAAAAATTTCCAAAGCAGTATATTTAGTTTTTTTGCGTGATAGACTTATTTTGTCGTACTGAGTTAAACTGAAATTTGGTTGGAAAAAATTCCTTGAATCCTTATCCTTTTTATTTATCGTTCGAAGCACCTGCTTGTATCGAGGTACAGTTCTAAATGCAATTCGTTTGACCAGATATTTTATATGTGACGCTATAATTCCCTCTTGCTATGGATGCTGTAACATTCTGCGTGACGTTGAAATACGCAATAATTCCAATTACGCTTAAATATACAATTAGCTAAATAAAATTGACAGATTCAACACTAAATTACTTTTAAACTGACCCAATGATCAAAACAAAAGTAATATTCAAAATTATTACATTATAATTCAAACTGAGTTATCCTTTATCGCTAAGAAACATTTTTTTTGAAATTGAAACCATGAAAACACAGATAGAAATTTCCAATTTAATCACTAAGATTTTAACCATCATTTCCACAGATTACTTTTATTATTCTTGAAATTGCCCATTTTCAAAAAAGAAATCCAGTCATAGTTGATGGTTTTAGTTTACTTTAGGTACATTAACGTCCCTTTTAGAGGAGACACAAAGGATAGTTATGGACGAACCTCGTCATTTTGAACTACGATAGATGACAAGGATGACACCCTAGTTGGCATCCCACTCTCCGAACTTCCACACTACACCAGTGGGAGGACGTTTGGCCCCAACGGATTTAAAGTGCACCAGACCCGTTTACACGGTTGTTCTTCGGTAGAATCGGGCCTCGAACCTGCAACCCTCTGATTCTAAAGCTGAGACCGTTCCACCAGGTCACAGCGGCTTTCTTGTTTAAGATTGCCATTTTTAAATTGTTCCAAATGGTTTGAGAACAACTGATTGTTTATTTACACCTAGTTAATCAACCATCAGAAATATCTGGACTGATAGGGAGACCGATTACAAAGTATTCAGAAATTATTTTAAAACTTTCTTACTCGTTAACATTATCTGAAAAAATAATCTGGTGGATGTCAATGAAGTATATCTTCAATCTGACTATTGTTTCGACAAGTTATTTTCCTTTGATTTCTGGATTGCGTCCCTCAAATCTCCGTCATACGGAGAGTGAATAGGGGATGAATTTCCACTGTAATGTGTCTCTGAAGCAAAATATTCGCTATGGTCTTGTTTGCGCTACAAAATAATTTGATGAGAAGCTATAATTCTAAAGCTTTAAAATAAAGGAATGTTATTGGGCCTCAACCTCTAAAGACACATAGCCTCTTCAGGGCGATAATAAAGGTTCCAGTTGCTGAATCGGTAAACGTCTCTAAACGAATAAAGGCATACAAAAATCTATTCTAGAATTTAAAAAAAGGTTCTCTTTAAAGCCGAATTTCCATTATTTTATTTACACCAGTAGATCTGAGTCTAAAGTATCCAGTAATGTACTATAGGAATTAATAAGAAAAGCTGCATTCGAATTTAATGTACTAAACCTTAAGCTCCAATGGGCAAAACAAAATAGCCCTCGTGTAGCTTTAAACGGGACGTTAATATAACTAAACTAAACTAAGCCAATGGGCAAAAACTTATGACCTTCAACAGATTCTAATAATAAAAGGATCTAAAGCTTTTAATTTATCTGTTTTTAAAACTTCGATTTTTAGCTCTAAACTCTCTCAGCTATATTAATCGAGCTGAAAATTCAGTACTTCTGCTTAAATACATCGCAATTAAATACTAACTCACCTATTTAATTTTTTTAGTTTTTTGGTGCTATTAAAGAACTCAAAATTCTTAATGTCTCATGAATATTTATAAGATTAAAGAGATCCTCGTAACTAGCAGCACAGTCATTTCCTGAGTTTATATCAAGGTTCCGTTTTCAAAGCGACATTAGGAATATTTTGAAGCAGCCCTAGTACTTTCGAATTGCTGTCAGATGACGAAGTTGACACCTGAGCTTGCACCCTCTCTTCAAATTGAAGAACATTCTGAACAATGCAGGAGAAGGTCTCCTGGATCACCCAACTTGAATCCCAACGAGCATTTATGGAATATAGAGAGAAACTCCTGGACCGACAAACTATCGCAAATATGGCTGTCTCTAGTTGAAGCATGCTTCAGTACTCTACACCGGACTTCTACCTATTTGTTGTGTCCATGTCATGTGCACTTCGTAGGACAAAAGAAAGATCGAAACGTTATTAGAAGGTATCCGATGACGTTTGTGTGTGTCGCAGTGTATCATTCTAATAAACAATTTTTTAATTTTAAGGTATCCGACTGCGTTCGACGGAAACTTTTTCAAAAATTGGATTTTTTAAAAACTATTTATGGTTTTTAGATGCATTGTCACCTGTAAACATTATAAATATTAAAAAAATGTTTGAAAATATATTACATTTTGAGAAATGGGAAAATTTGTTATAACTTTTAATGAAATTTATCTAAAACGTTTCACATTCTACCCAAAATTGTAATGCAGCAATCCTATTTTTATTTGTAAACAAGTTATAGAGTATAATGATGAATGAAATGAACGAAAATCCAAGAATGATTTGGATATGTAAGGAAATTTCGCATAAAAATATACGTGTATATGCATTGTTTTCCATGAATTCACTTCTTAAATTTTCTAAAAAAACTATAAAGATGTATTACATCAACACTAAAATTTTTGGTTCATATCATTGCCTATATTATTTCAAACACACGCTGAGATTTTGATGTAAATACCTCTATTAGCTTTTGTGATATGCTAAAGGTGGATAATTTTTTTGAAAATTAAGGTTTTGAAAAAAATAAAGACAAATTTTAGCTGAAAAATAGGTTTTGCTTCAAATTCGCCTGGATGATCGATCAGACCTTCCTTTTCATAGAACAGATTCACTGTTAGGAGAAGAGAAAATTCGGAACTACAATAGATAACAAAAAAAAAAATCGCCAATGCTATCAATAGCCAGTGTTTTTAACCAATACCTTAAAACACCTAGCCGGATACCTTAAAACACCGTAATTCAAGCTTCATAGTATTAAATGGAACTTTATTAAGAGTAATTTCTAAAATCTTGATTTGTTTATTTGAACAATTATTCACGTTACATAATTTATTATTTGTTAAAATGCGATTAATGAAAGGGTTTTTGTAAATAATGAAGATGTTAATATTGCAGAAAGTAAACCCATTAATAAGAAAGAGAGATTAGGGAAATTTTTATTTTAAAAATAAGCCAAAAACATGTAAAAGATATATTTCAGATAATTATAATAACTCTTCCTGATTTGAGAACCACTTACGCAATAGTTATATAGCGCCAATATCTTTCTAATAAAATGTCCCTCAAATGCAATAATTAAAACTTCATAACGTTAATATTATGGTTATTTATTTAGTGCTTTATTTTTCGGTAGAATTTTTGTCCTTTCATATTGCACTGCTTCTTTTAAATTGATTAGTAAAAGAGCCTTCGTAAATCATTGAGGAGATATTAGAAGTGCAAAAAACTAAATTTATTTAATTGAAACTTTAATCTTGATTTTGATTTCAATCAAAACAATAATATTGGTTTTGATTTGAAACGAGTAAATTTATTATTTCTAAAAAGTGAAATCTTAAAGATTAAGTATTATGATATCATCGGTATATTTAAAGATGGAATTATAATTTAAAATGAAATTCATTTCCAATAAGTGCAGAAATAGGACGGTAGATATAGAATAACTAATTTTGAGTAGAATTCAATTTAGTTGTTAATAAACTTCATCGAAAATAAAAATTGCTGTAAATTCCTTAATTAATAAGGTCCTTCAAATAGTTGGAAGATTAAATAAATTTCTGGATCCTTCCATATTAATTCTTGAATTGCAGTATAGTGTGTATTCGAGCACTTGAAAAGAATTCTCTTTGCATCCATTATCAGCATGTCTTCGCAAGATTCATGACCAACAGATTATGCAGTTCGAAAAGAAGGGCAGAAAACAAGAAGAAGTCACGGAGAAGCATTTTGAAATGATTTAAAAAAGGAATTTGTTTATACGGCATTTCCTGTTTCGGACTTGCTATAGTCAATGAGGAAAAATAAAAATCCGTGTCAGTAGTAAAAGTTTAATAAGTGATTCACTAATTTCGAGCTATTAGAAACTAATAGATTGGACAAGTGAAATTTTGATCTATCTATCTATCTATCTATATATATATATATTTACGGCGTTGCTGCCGTAAAAGAAGTAATTTTGGAAATATCCTTCAAAATTTAAAATACATTCATTGAAATTGAGATATATATAAAAGAGAAGCCTAAATAATATTTATTCTATTTTTTAAACTTTATTATTCAAGACTTTAGGGCTGGCACTATTTTTTTGTTTCTCCATCTTCGAAAGAAACAAATAAGTAATAAGTATCCGAAGTTTCACTGCAATCGGAGGAGCGGTACTGCAGCGCAGAAGAGAGGCGAACATTCCCTTTTATTTATGTAGATTACATTATATTACTGTGCCTATTACCATCTCGTAAGGGCATATATGTATGTATATAGCGTGTGTGTAAAAAACCTTATTATTGTATTAACATTATAAAAGAAAAAATGTTAAAGCCTAATGGTAATAATACATTTTCGCACAAAACAGCAGCAGTAGAAAAGCATGAATGTTTCGTCTAAACATTAAAAGAAATGTGAAATAAATAAATAATTGTCGAGTTTTTTGCTTAACCGAGAAAACATTTCTTTCATCACAACGTTAGAAATGTCCGAAAAACCGAACTACTGGAAGACCCGAAAAGAAAGTGAGCGGAAAAAAAAGAAACATTACAGAAGACAAGAGCGTGTCTGGCACTGACGTCCTGTTTGACGGATGATTGCTAAATATCAAATTATAAGTGTCCACTATGACCCTTTGCAGTTTGTATTCCAGCGAAGATAAATTCAATGAGGATAACGATGGGAATCACTAGGATAAAAATTAAGAAAAAAAATCCTGCAAAACTAATTAAAGGATATAAATCTAGCTATAACTAAAGCATTTTTTTTCTAATGAAACTTGTCATTGACAATCCATCTGACTAAAGGACCATTCTACTAATAAATGCTACTAATAGATATAACCTTATCTATAAATAAAGATACATGTTTAACTGCATTTATATATTATACCTTCTTGGTTGAACAACTGATAAAAATGTTATTTTAAAAATCAAAGGAAAGTGTGTAAAAAATACAATTTGATGTTTACATTAAGCCATTCTGGCTTAAGTTGACAGGAAGGATGCACTTTTGCAAGAATTATGTAACACCACTCTCATTCTATTAATAGTTCCTTAAATATGTATTAAATCTGTTCTGTGAAGTTTTACGGCGTCAAGCGAAAATTCTATTCATATCAAGGTTAATCTTAAGTGCTTGATTTTTCTATCTGAATTTGGAGAGTTCGCACCTTCACGTGTGGGCCTCACCTCAGGTGCTTTAGTGAATTTTAGTAGATAAAAGTAATTAGTGACCAGAAGCGACCCTACTCTTCGTAGTGTTCCGACTTCCCTGACAGACTGTTTTTCGATTTTTCAAGTCATTCTATCAGAGCTAGGAAAAGGGAGAGAGGTGTAAGAAAGTAACTAAGGAGAAGAAACATTATCTACATAAATAAAAATGAGTGTTTCTCTGCATGTCTCTTATGCCTTCCTAAACCGTTCATCCGATGGCGATGAAACTGGGTCAGCTTATTGCCTACATCTACGGGATGGTTATGGGCATAGTACAATTATCTAAAAATAAAAAATAAAAATTCGAATCTCAACCGCATCAATTTACCAAGGATGAATCTTCAAATAATTCTTTGAGGACACAGAATAGATTCAGTAAAAATACTAAATCCAAGTGAACGGTCAATAATGTATAGCTATTTAACATAAATGTCGTACAAGTTATTTTCAAAGGTAATAACTTTATTAAAGATTATGCGTGAAAATTTTGGTTAAACCAATCCTGGGTTTTTTTTTAAATTTTTTAATTAAATGTTAGCGTTTTTCGCAGTAACTTATTATAGCATAAATAATACTGCACCATCTTAGTTTACAGAAAATTATTTTCTCAACTAAACTAACGATTTTATGGTATATACATTTTATAATTTTAAGGAATTTAAAAAAAAATATTTTAATCCCAGTTTCTAAAATTAAACTTGAGGATTCCGATCGAATATTAAACAAATCTAAAGATTCAATAAACGGTTTCTTTCATTATCATTCTGAAAGAACACCAAGCTTTACAATTCTAAAATAATACAAAGATCTAATATATAAAAAAGGATATTTATTCGTATTTTATGTACTGTCGTACCGTTCATCCTATTTCGATAAAACATAGAATATTATTGATTGATTGCACTTAATATTATTTTTTCGGCGACAGCAACGCGCTGGGTACCAGCTAGTTTATCAAGAAAGGAAAATTCTAAATTTAGTTCAATATTGCAATTTTGCATACTTTTTATTACAATTACTCAAGTTGACTATTTTCAATTCCTTTATTCACAAGATATTGAAACTTCTTCATCGTTCATAACTTTTCTTAAAAAGTTGTTTTTTCCCTCATTATTTATTCATTTATTCAAGCAAATTATTCAGATATTTCCTTTTTTTTAGGGAGAAGGGTTTCAACTCATTTTCTTTAAATAGTAAATATTATTTCTAAGAAAATTTTCACTTTAACTTTCTTTGTTTATTACTTTGCTGAACAGTATAAGTTTGAAATCACGTAATTACCAGTTTACTGAACAATTACTGTTTTCCAAACTCCCTTTTTTCATGTTTTGAACTTTCAAAGCATTATGGCTACCGTAATTTAGGGTCAAACGGATAAGTCAACAAAATGTTAAAAAATAGTGAAATTTGGCATAGCAAGTTTCAGTTTCGTAAAAACTTTTCAAAATCAGTTAAGAAATTCCTGTACGTGAACAGCAAATACAGTCTAATCGAATTAAATATATCTTGTTCTTTACGAGAAGTTTCCTAAATGTTATGCAGTTACAGAATTCGTGTTGATTTATGCAGTTTTGATTTAAAACTAATTAATTACGAAGTTAAATTAAAAAATTAATTTGAAAACTAATCTGACGTGATGTCAGACTTCAAGATTTTCTGAAGGATTGAATTAAATATTTTTTTTTCTTTCTGAGTAATTAAAATGAAAACCATCAGAGCTACAGATAATAATTCTACTGGGAGCGCGTGTTTTTGTTGGTTAATTGCATTTATTTTTTTGAAAATATATCGAAGAGAATTCAGTTAAAAAGTGCAAGAAAGAAGCTGAGTTAAAATCAAAAAGTGCTTGAATGCAAATCATTAGTGAAAAAATGAAGCACTGAAAACGAAATTGACAATCTCATAGAAATTAGAAAAGACGAATAAATAAAACTCCCTTTTCAGAAAATTACATAGGAAATTATTGAGGATTTGTCAAGTAATATCAAATCGCTAATTATGTCAACTTTTAAGTTTTGAGTTCGCATTTAAAACGTTTTTGCATATGTATATATCTTTATGCAACTGCAAGAAGTTTTTAAAAAAGATTGATAGCTAATATCAATTATAATGAATTTGAAATCCAATTTTATTTTTATCATCAAAACACTCCGTACTTTATAAGTTTTAATATATATTATATGACATAAAGTTTTGAAGTACATTCTTATATCTAGGTCGAAGCAATGCAGCATGTTAATTTTTTTTAAACTTTTTATTTCTTTATTTCTATTTTATTTTTTTTACATTTGCTTTTAATTATAAACTAATTAATATAAATAAAATTATCGTAACACAACATGAGGAAAAATTTAAGTAATATCAACAAGTCAAACAAACTCCTCCCCCAAACACACTCTGTCCTTCCATTTGCTGATGTCCTGTTTCATTACTAGTTCAGGAAGTGTCACTCTCTTGTAATTTCGCTGAAGGAAGGGGTGATTCCATTAAAAAATTATCCTATTATTCTAGATATTGAAATTCGCATAGACGCATAATCCATATAAATAAAAATGAATGTTTGTCTCTTTGTCTCTTATGCCTTCCTAAACCGTCCATCCGTTTGGTCAGCTTATTGCTTACATCTACGGAATGGTTATAGGCATAGTGCAGTTATCTAAACTTTAAAAAAATCGGATCTCAACCAAATCTATTAATCAAGAATTAATTTACAAAAAACTCGCGAACAAGACACCATAAATTCGGTTGAAATATTAAATCCATGTTAAAGGCTAATATTTTGAAGCTGTTGTACATAAATGCCATGCAAATCTTTCTCAGAGGTAACAACTTTATTACAAATTATGCGAGAAAGTTTTGCAAAGACCAATCGGGGGGGGTAAATTTTACTTAAGTTTTAGAGTATTTCGCAGTAAATTCCAAAAATATTACAATACAATTGATATTGTACCATCTTTATTTTCAGAAATGATCTTTTCAACTATATTAAAGATTTTGTAGTATAAATATATTTTATATGTTTATTCAGTTTTAAAAGAAAGTATTTTAATCACATTTTCTAAAATTAAACTTGAGAATTCTGAAAGAATATTAAACGGATTAAGAGATGCAATAAATAGTTTCTTTCTTTGTCATTCTGAAAGAACACCAAACTTTACAATTCTAAAAGAAGACACAAATCTAATGTATAAAAATGAAGATTTGTTTGTCCGTATTTTACATACTGGTGTGTACCATTCGTCTTATTTTGATAAAACTTATCAAAATATTTATTAATTTTAATATTTTTTCGGCGGCAGCAAAGCGTCGTGTACCAGCTCGTACAGTATCAAATTAATATATACTCTAGCAAATGATGAAGTATCAGCTTTTGTTCATAACCAAAAATAAATTCTTCATATTTACTAAACAAAGACATTGTGAAAGTTTTAATTTCGATATTGCATGCCAAGAAAACCACATAACATGTTTTTAGACAATGTTAAATATTCTAAGAATCAAGGCGCTGGTGTTATTAATAAATTTCGTCCAATACTTGCGAAAATTAGCCCAATTTTCAGTTATTCTCATTCAGTCTTATTTAAGCTACTAAAAGTTTTCGTCAACAATAGTTTCCATTGTGTGGGGGAGGGGAAGGAACCCTAATTACAAGTAAAAAACGATTAGAGTATATTTTACATGGACAAACATTCCCAGTTTAGAATTCACTCTGCTATTCAGTGTATCAACTATTACTTATTTTTATGAATCAGATCTATTGAAAATATATATTTGCATTTTTATTTATTTATTTCCTTTAATATTAAAAAAACACTCATAGAATTTGAGAGAGAAATGAAGTTTTACTTTGTCAGGACAACTTACGCAAGTAAATTTGCATAATGTTTTTCACTACATTCGACGTTGATGTTGCACGTTAACTGAATTAAATAGATTGACTTCCTTTAAAGTAATGATTACTAAACAGCTTAAATTCCTTTAAATAATTGCTATATGAATGTCCACAGGGAAATGTTTAATGCATCTGAGCTAAATAAGAATGTTTAAATATCCTTCATAGCATGAAATTTATTTAATGGCAATTTTCATTTAAATTAAAATTATTCCAAAAGAAGCAGGCACATTTTGTTCGAAAAACGATTCAATTTTATTTTATGTTAATGAAATATGTTAATTTTTCTTCGAGGCAACCGAACATTCTTCAATTATTTTCCGGCAGGAGAATTTATTTCATAATCCGTTTTAACAAGCAAAAATAGTCAGAGCAAGCCAATCCCTCGAGCGTACACCCTATCCTATTATTGCCTGGCCCATATCCAACCTCTTCTTTCGCTTAAGACAAGAAATACAATAAGGGATAAAGCTAGGGGAAAACAAACTTAACGAAATCCCACCCTTGTAATCTAATTAGCTTTGTCCGTTTGATATGGATATAGATATATATCGCATCAAAATTAATCGCTTCCAAACGAATCTTTATTCCGTGCTTAGTAATTGATATCCCAAGAAGTATAAGTAGCTCTATGTGATAATGCTTGACATTTCTTTGACAACTTATATCAAAGCCATATACTGAAGGAAAACACAATTCAGATGCAATGGCGAGTAACTGAATAATGCAGTGAGTATTGCTATTAAATTGAAAGTAATATTTGACAAAAAGCATTGGACATTTATTTTAATGATTAGTTAAAAGAAATAAGGTAGATTTCATATGCCCCCTTATTATAGTGTTGCTGGTATAGATGTCGCAACTTTGTAGGAATGAATGCAGTTAATTTTCCAAAACCTCAAGCCATAAATAAATCTACGTACTCTCAAGAAGAAAACATTGTAGATGCAGCTCAAATCATGTGTCATACATGAGCCCCGTTATTTGATAAATATGTAAAGAGTGTATGTGACTTTTAACTTGGAAACATTATATATCTAACAAGTAATTGAGCAGGAAATTTTTATACAGCTGTTAAATTTTTGTCCACTGACTTACTCTGACATTATTCATTATTGTATACTATTGATTAGTTCTGACTCTGATTGTTATCTTGATATTAAGCAAAAGGAATAAAATTTTATAGGAGACATAGCATTTTTTTCTAGGATTCTTTATAAAACAAAATGTAATGATTTTTTAAAAATAACTTCTGGTTATTTTCTAACACATTGCAGTACAATAACTAACTGTTCATGCAAAATTTTAAATAAATACATAACCACTCGATTTTTTTTAAAATGTCTCATTTCAGTAAAAGTATGATTTTTATTTTTAAGGAAGTCCCGATTTGATTAAAAATTCTCGAAATAAAACCAAGAGGAAGAGGTTTCCAGGGATCGTTTGTGCATACTCCCTAATAAGGACATTAAATCTCCTCCAACTGTGTAAAAATTAGGGATCTTGGCCTTGACGGCAAGCGTAGTTGAAATCAAAATTTTAAATGAGACTCAGTTTTAGTCACAAATTTCATTTGCATAAACTGTCACATTTTTTAAACTATGGTTTTTCCTGCATACAAGTGTGCTCGAGCGAGACAACTCATTAATAAATTCATTTTAAAATTTGATACGAATTTACACTTTAAACTTTACACCGAATTTTATTTCTTTAACTGCTTCTGTTTCGTTATTATTACTTGGATTCAGGAAAAGAGGCAGCAAAGACTCTGCTTAGTACATTTCGTTCAAAATTTGCTACCAATCCACGATACAAGTGTAAGGACTAAATTCAAAAATTCCTCTGGTTATGAATTCAAAGAATTTTTTAACTATCACTTTCATAGAGCCGCAGGCAGATGCATAGTTCAAAAGATGTATTTTTCTTAATAATGAGTTTTAGAACGTGGAGATCCAGCAAAATCTCTTCACGAATTTTTTTTTGAAAATTACAATACTTTCTTTTTCCATAATTTATACGCGAGAAAGTAATGAGATTTTTCATTACAATGACAATATAATTATAATAAAGGAATTCTTAAAAGTCCTAAAATGAGATGCAGAGTTATCTAATGATTACTGAGGATATCACAGCTTAGATTTAATTTTGCTACAAAATTTCTTGGTCTTATCCGGTATATAAATTAGATTTTTTTTTTCTATATTATTCAATTAATTTATGGGAATTTCAGATTACGCTTTGCAGGAAGTTTAAGATTTGTATTGGTATCACTGAGATGGAAGAAATATGATAATACTGATACTGTCTTTTACTTCATAATATTGTGGGGCCTTTCCTCAGTTCATGGGACTTTTTTTAATAGCGTAGAACTTATTCTGATTTTTTTTCCACAACAAATATTAATCAGTTCAGTATTTTTACCAAAAATTGAAATTTGGGAGAATAGGCTACTCATTTAGCCTACGGCTATTCCGAGATTAGATCTTGCATTTTTGCAATATCTGCCATTAGCCATAAAGGAATGCTCCTTGGATGGTAAATTCATGTTTCAAATGATCATCACGTATCAAACTAGCAAGCAGATTTAGTTCTGAACAGAATAACTGTTTTCTTAATCGGAACAATACGGTTTTAATAGCTACCAAAAAGCAATAAATTATAAAAACATACTCTATTACTATTAATATATAAAATTTTGAACCATCGAATAACATGCTAAAAGGTTTGACGATTGAAATCATCAAATTGGTGAAATTCTTTCTTGGCTCTTTTTGGCCACAGTTAAAACCGGCAAGTACTCCTTTACCTACTTTTCTATACCTGAATAATTTCTCTTTTGATTGTTCTGCTGATTCACAGCCAAAACTTATTTTGATGCATTCTACATTCATTGCGTGCAAATTATGCCATTTTACCAAACTCTAAATTATAAATTCTAAAGACGTTAACTGAAAGCTGTTGAAGATTATATTATGCACGTGTATAGAAAGAAAAGAATTGTTTGGTTAAAAAAATCAAAACACAAACTGATATTTTATGATTTTTACAAGTATTCTTTAAAGTATTACGACTTATACTGCAGATAATAAGCAAATCTTTTCCATTTTGACCGTTTTTCATTCTATGTTAAATACAAATTTTTACCCCTTTCCATTGCGAAATATTTGTATAAATTTATTTCCAGCAGTAAACGATATATACAGCTTTATCTAAGCAATAATAATAAATCCTGAAAATTTTACACTTTCCTATCTATACGCAGTTAGCGATTTTTTGTTGGTATCCTTATGTACCTCACTTTATGATAAAGAAAATCCGGTTTTACCATAAATTCGAGAATTTTCCAATGAGTAAATTTTTCAATATATTAACAGAAATTGGTTTGAATTTGAAATAGCATTATATAAATAACAGCTGCTTATTTATCATTATAATAAATGGGTCTATTTACATCGTAAGTTGGCTTACAATACATATGACGGTGAATGAATTAAATATCTAACAAACAAACCAGGACATACAAAAATGAAATCCCAAACTATGTAAAATAGGGAATTTGCTGTTTTTCCAAGCATTATAAAAGTAAAAAATTGACTATTTAATTTAGATAAACAGGGGTCGACTAAACTAAATAATAAAAATAATGATTTTGTCGGAATTTAGACCGATAGAAACCAAAATTTCTAAACAGTTTGAATATTTTATATCCTAAAATTTGAATTTCACATTAAATCTGATATATTTTTAAATGAAGGTTCTCATTTCTTTTAAAGACTTTAATGACAAATTGTCCCGAGAGACTTTGCAGTTATCTTGTATATCACAGTAATTAAATTAAAATTTCGTTATTTTTAGATGCCTTTTGTAACCTCAAGTATCATGACATTTTTAAAAAATTTCAAAAGGTAAAATAATTAATGAAAAACAATCTATTCTTTTTAGAAATGCTGTAAAAGAATTTTTTTTGTAGTAAAAGTTAAAGGAGATCATTTTTATGTTATCTGTCAAATTTAGATAGAGAAACTTAGTATAAATAAATATTTATACTAAATTAGGTTATTACTACAAAATATCTTAGAATGGATTACGGTACATTTAACAAACTTACGCATCAATTATCTTACATTAACTCTAATTTCAGTACCAAATCCTAAAATGCCAATTGTGATCAGCTTACAAAAAAAAATATTCTGGGAAAGGGTTTCCTTTTTTTAAAGGGTATTTAATTATTTTTTGAAAGATAGCCAATACGTTTCACTGAAAAACGAATACAATAAGGTATCTCAAGAGTATCATCCACTTACTTTTGACTCAAATGAAAATAATATAATAATTGATCAGTTTATTGGTGAGTAATATAGTGAAAATTTGACAGTATTTTCAACTATTTTTAAGCTTATATTAATTAAATTTTCCGCATTAAAACTTAAAAATGTGCTTTTAAATTACAAAATTAATTTAAAATTTGATTTACTTTTTGTGGTTTAAATTTTTAGGTTAATTATTCTTAATTACAATAACAAAGATAAACTGCATTAATCACTTCTTCCGTTCTTTGGGTTGTTTAAGTAAATTTGCATTTCATAAATATTACTAATTTGTTAGCTATTTATTTTTGTAAAACGATTTTTATGCAGCCAAAAAGAGAAAATGTATTCAGATGACTTATTCATAAATCAGTTTATTAAATTAAAAATTACTCATTTAAAATATTTTGATGAATCCAGTTTACAATACTTTCATTAATAGATTTATTATGCATGGACATTACATAATTTATTATTTTAATGTATTGTTAAAGAAAGATATCCTTTAATCAATGGATTATAACAAATTTACTTATTTAACCGTCTAGACTTCCATTCTGAAATTTCTGTACCCTTGAACTTTATTTCAAAATGAATGTTGAAGAAGACTAAGATGCTTTAGAATCTTTAAAATTTACTGTCAAGTTCAGGTTTTAATGTCAGTTTAAAGTACGGGGTTCGTGACCATTCAGAAGTAGCTAACTTAATCCTCTGAATTTAATCAGACACATTTTAGAAAAGTTATGAATGATTTATGAAGTTGGCATCTCAGATAAATTCATTGCAAACATCACTGGTAATGTTGATAAATGCGTCGATCTTTCTTTGCATTCAGTTGTATAGTTTCAGACTTTTAAACTTTTTCTTAGAAACAATCCTTCCTCGAAATAACTTAAATTTGAGCTTTTTTAAGCCTACTGAATTTTGAATATTGAAAATTTAATTTGGATAATATGAAAACTAAAGATTCTCGTTCTGAAATAAAACATTCATCATTTCGTTAATATAGTTCAGCATAATTTTCTTACATTAAGCTGTTTTTATTTCTAAAATTATAGTAAGCAAATATATTATGCCAACAAATAAAATAAAAAGGACAGCACCAAAGATTTTCGAAAACAATGCACAAAAGATTTTTGCATTGAAATATTATGTTTCATTTCTTTTCAAAACATTTATCTTTAGTATAAATAAACTTTCTCATTCAAGGAAATTGGTTTTAAAAAAGAGTCTGAGTTAAGAGCATATTGTCACAGGAATATGCAGCTTACAGGCGTTATAATAGCTCAACTGTTTCTTTGTGGACTGTTAAGTCGATAAGCATGTACTTTATTTATGAATGAATGGGAACAATTAAAGTGACACTAAATTAGTTAAATAATGGCACCGACTCATATTTCATTCAAATGACTAGCTGTACCTCTCCAGGAGTTACTGTGGCTCAGTCTTGTGAAACGAAGAAAAAAATGTAAAGATGAAAAGAGAAAGCTTATATTTCAAACATGATTAATTTTCCAATGATTGTTGATGTTCAATATTTCTTGTAGTTCCATTATCTGTGCATATTTTGAGACCTAGTTGTCCGACTCTAGAATAGCCCACATATAATTGCTGCTCATGTGAGAAGAATCCATTTCTAGATTTGTTTATGGTGATTGCAAACGTCATTCGAATTGGAATAATTGTTGGAATCGCAGAAATGCAAATAATAAGGACAACTTCTCTATTTAAAAGTTTTGTCAAGATTGTTGTTTCTTCGACGAAGATCATTATTTTTTACTGCAAGCCACAATCGTTGCAAATATTTGATTGATAATTTGAGACATGATAATTGACATGCCGATTTTAAATTCAGGTCTTGTGATGACAACGACGGAAAATAAATGCATTTGTGTAGAGATTGGTAGGGTTTACCACTATTTAATGGAATGTAGAGAGGTCTCAGAGTTAAGGAAAAACCTGAATATTGTAAGTGATAATTTAAGTACAGTATTGATGGCACCAGGTAATCTCAAAACACTGAAGGATATGATGTTAAAGATTAATAGTTTTATTTCACTGTTTGAGAGTGTACAGATGGGCAGAAAGACAGCTTTTTACTGCCCTGAAAGGAAAGTTCATTTGACTGATCGGTCAGTGTAAGGTTGGACAATATTTTTTCAGAAATCTACCACAACAAATTCTGTCAATACTGCTACATTCAGTGGTGGCGGGGTGGTCGGCTGTATACAAAAAGAAGTAAGTACTTGCAATGACATTCCTGCTAGATCGAGTGAATTTTAAAATTCTGTTAAATATCAAATATCTTCATCCGTTTACAATATAATGACAATGGGCTACTCCTGTCGATACTGTTTCCTTTAGTGGTGCAAGTGTGTGTTAATGTACTTCCATATATGACGGCTTCTATGAATGAGAATGTTAAACTAAATAATATGGTTAAGCTCATAAATGTCTTTGTTCTTGTACATAAGAATAAACTCTGCTAATATGATTCCTATAATTGGTTTGAATAATAGGAAATATTATATCAATCTTTTTTCTTATGTCACTAAGTTAAACTAAAACCGTTTGCATTTATCTTTCAAAATATACAATGCAATTTTTTTCCATTGCCCGAATTAGACAATTATGGGTATTAAATTGCTAAATGAATTGAAATTGCACTTCATTACTCCATAGAATGTTTCATGACCAGCTGACGTCAACCACTATTCCAGCAAGGAATTGAAGTGCGAGGAATTTATAAACTGTTGAGTCACAGTTCTAAATTAGGTGCAGATAATTGATTTCCTATTGTTACAATGCGAAATCTGCCTAGAAGACATGATTTACTTTCGTCCTCTATGAAGAAAACTGACAAGGGGCCTATTTGTTTCAAATTTATGAACCGCCCGCTTCATTCTTCGTATTTATTTTAAACATGCAGAGGAGTTCTGATGGATTTGGTAAAACAATTTTACCAGTGGCAGTTTTGCGTGCAACGTACACATCATGTAAAGAGAAATAAATAATGAACTTGCAGAATTCATCTTTTTTTTTAATCTAAAGAATAATATTAGTAGACTTGACTTGTAACAAGCGATGTTTCATATTTTCAGTATATATAAATGATAACCTTTAATTTTAAACCACCATCTGTTGATGAATTTCCCTATTGAATTTTTGTTCATAGCCCTCTAGAAATTTATGAAGTGCAAAACTTATTTTTTGATAATCATGTATAAGCCATAAACAAATAATAAATAGAATAAAAAATACGACATTGCAAAGCTTGGAGGAAAAAATCAATTATTCAAGAACTGGTAGTGCGTTATGAATTTTTTTAAATCATTCATTATAAATTAAAAGTTCTGCGTCTGACATTCTAAATTCATTATACTTATCAATTCTTTTCAGTGATAATTGAAAACTATTTTTTTTTAAATTTAAAACACTAACAGTCAAAATATCTTCATTGATTGATTTTTAAATAATTATTTTACAGATGAGTTTCAGTTAACTGAAACTGTTACTACTAACTACTACAACAGAATGTAGTACATTTTGTACTAATAGAAGAATGTCCATAAGATTTGGAAAGCAGAAACTATCTTTCATGCAAGGTGGCAATGTGAAATTGGATTTTATGTTTATAAATTTTATAACTTGATTCAAACTCGACAGTTGCAAAATCAGCCTAAATAATCATGGAAGTTTATATCCTTGATGACTTTCCATGAAACGTTATTCAAGAACAATTTAGAATATTCTTTTTAAAATAATAGTGTCCCTCAAATAATTAGAAAATAAGAGAAACGCTTTCATGGTATACCACACACATTTTTTTTTGCTCGTGTAATTTTTCATATAAAAAATCAATGTCTAACAAGCTACAAAAAACTCAACAAACAGACTTAAGAGCAAAGAGGATCTTCAAACCACCATAAGTAAATTTGGGTGTAAAACCTACGAGGATCTTATTAATTGGAAGTCTGCAACTATAAAAAACCCATCTCTCATAGTTAACTTAAGTAAACAAAAGCTTGAACTGATTTTTGAAAAAGGATCTAGTGTGATAAAGGAATTAAAAGATTCTTCGAATTTACAAGCAAAAAAAGTAGCTTCAAGATAGATAACAGAAGCCCCTTAGTATGATTAGGATTTCAAACAGCGAGATAGATTTTTAAATTAATATTGCCAGACAATACAAATGGTATTTAATGTTTGGTATAAAGTTTCACTCCATATTTGCACATTCAACAGTCTGTAAATTAGCATGAAGAAACATTTTACTTACGACAAGAGTTAATTTATAATATTTTTCAAAATTGATTAATAATTGCAACATCTTAATCGTAAAATTCATTTCAATTTAAAATTTTATACATTTTTTTCTTTTCTTTACTTTTATAAATTAAAAAAAAATGAATCTAATGCACACATTTCAATTTTGGAGCAGTTTTTATATGCATGGTTCCAATGAATATATTAATAATAAATGGGCTAGAAACAAACGAAATGTAGACTTGTTTTGTGAAATAAAAGATAATTGCTATGCTAATCTGGAATACTGAAAATTCACATGATGCAGATACAGGCATTTTTACTATTAATTAACATTTAACTTAACTTTAAATTTTATAAGAAAAAACTTTTTTGTTAAGGTTTTTTTTAAATTGAATATCTATGTCCCTCTATTTATCCTCCTTGAAAGATATCTAAATACTTTTTTAATTATACTAAAACTTATTTAGGTATATATGGGGTCATAGTTACGGATTTAAAAAATTCAAATTTCTAGTATAAAAAATACTAATGCAGCCAACACTATTGTATTTAAGGTATCAGGAACTGAATTTAATACAACGATAAATTAGAACAAGTAATATTTATGCATCAAAAGTTATTTTAAAATTTCATTCAGTCATTTTCTGAACTTTGAGCTTTCAATTCGGGAGCTATTTCATGATCAATTCAAAATACATTATTCCAAAAATGCTTTTTTGCCTTGACTTAAAATTCTAAATATTCGCTTTTCAGGGTTATCATTTTCATTGGAATGCAATGATTTGTTTTATTTTAATCAATGTTTCAAAATAGTGTTAAGTATAAATTTCGGACTATAATTTTTTATGCTTGTATGAAATAAAAACCCTTGTCTTTCGGTTATGTGTTTTAACATTTAGTAACGTTGTAATAAAACAATTCGTTCTATCTACTTTTTTCTTTCATATTTTGATTTTTATATCCATCTTTCAAAATTCATGAGTCGTGAAGTATCTTCTAAAACTGCATTTCATAACCGTTTGACTTTGAATGTGTGTGAAAGCAACATTCAGCGTGGGGAAATTCTTGATTTTTCAGTACATATTAAATCTGATCCTCATTCGAAAAACTCATTAAGCTATCAGATTATAAGGTGTTAAAAGATGAGACCAGAAAGACTAATTAAAAAGGTATTCTATGGAGGGGGCTGTTTGAAAAACTATTTGTAGAAATAGAAACGTTTGAATTATGAAAATATTTTGGGTCCCAAGGGAAGCCTAGTACATTATATAGTTATATTATAATGTCGTGTACATATAATACATATATTCTTATTTAAGTATTAAATTAAGTTTTGAAAGTTTATTATCTAGGTTCTTTCATAATTATCTCTGCAGAAAATACTTAAATAGTTAGGGTTGTGTTGTCTATAATTGACAAAAGATTATTTAATTACTTTCAGGGCTTAAGAGTAAAAGGAAAATCAAAACCCTCTTTAAGCAAAAAATTATACAAGCTTCATATTTGAAGGATTTTTGACAAGGAGTTTTCATTATCTAAGTAAAAGCATATTTTTTTATTATTATAGTATTAGTAAACAATATAAAATAAAGATTTTAGAGCATATTTTATTCAAAGAATTATAAACTATTGTTAAAACTTTATTCAACGACTCTCGGATCCGTTTCTACGGAATGGACCTGAATGGATAAATATTCACGTATATTCCTTACATAAAACGTTGTTAAGATATGCGAGGCTTCTGTTGGAAAAAATAGTTTGAAATTTCGCTAATAAGTGCTGATGTAAGGAAATAATAATAATGATATTATAACATCTCAAAAATAAATAAAATATATCAGAATATTTAGGGACTTGTTTATCTACATGAATATCTTTACGCTAAACAATATATAAAAAACAAATAGCAGCGTGATCAACGACCCCAAGCAACATTTCAGTAGAAATGAAAGAAACCTTTAAAACGAAGTTGGCTTCCAAATCAGCTTCATTAGATGTATGTCCTTTACAAACAAAATCTTTAAGAGATTCCACTGCCAGAAATTTCAAAGGATAAAATCTGATAACCTTGGTGGACAGGCAAGTTTGAATGTATGCTAGATGATACGTTTATCAAAGAAATAAGCTTGATTCACATTCTTTATACGATCTTATATCATTCTTGCTGCACGAGCAATTGCCCATTTTGTATCAACACAGTCGTAGCCTAATAGTTTCTTTGCCTTAACTATGTTACAACATGATACTCCAGAATTCTGCTGAATCGTTCACTGGTGACCGTATGCCTAGTATAATTTATAAATGTAAGCCCTTTCACTCAAAGTATGGGCCAACAATAAAATCCACCGTGAATTCACAAAATGCTGGAACGGAAGAAAAATGTTGCTGGTGTTATTGCACGGCTTGGAGGTTGTGGAATCTCTTATGCGGAAATTTTGTATAATCACAGCATCATGTAAAGTAAAATGAGCCTCGTTTCCCCATTAGATATGTCATGGTCAGTTCTATTCCCATTGTTTTATTTTAAGAAAAAACAGATCAAAATCAAGACTTCTAATTTTGTAGGTTTCATTAGTTCAATGAAATGCATCCTGTAAGGTTACAAATTTAGAGTTTTGGATAAATTCATACTCAAGAATGACCAGGGCTGGTATTATCAAGCGTCTAATTACATATACTTCAGTTGTTGGAATTGAAATTTACTCCTCAATCGACGTTTTCTTCCAAAGTCAACATCTTGAGAACTGTTTTATTTTTCAAACTTTCGCATCATACACTCAGACAATAACACCGACACAATTTACTGATATCTTGAAACGAATGATAATCTTGAAACATAATATTTTTTAAAGTGTAAACAATATAATCTCCCTGCTGATTAGTCCCGTTTAACTATTAAAGATGCTACTAAAATACTTTTTTATAAAAAATATTCAATGTAACACTTCTAGTTGGTTTATGAGCCAACGGGAAGGCGCAAACCTCCTGGCTTCAATCTAACGTGATATTCAGGTATGCGGAACTTTTCATGGCCGAACACATCATGTGACTGAATACAATCAGAAGTTAAGGATCAATATATGTTTAGTAAGACTCAATATCTGTAATTTAAAGCCTCACACAAAGTTAAAAACATAAAATACAGGAAGCCAACTTTTTTAAAAGCCTGCAACAGCAAATCCTGAAGTAAAAGCAAATAATCCGTGACTGACACCAGCCGAGGTGATAGATTAAATAAGTGACAACGACTTTCTGCGTTTATACTACTAACTCAACAGCTCCACATATGAAATAGTTGACATCAGCAAGTTAAATAGCCACATTGATGTCAAGATGTGTTTGCATCCTTTGTAGCAAATGGATAGCAGTTATCTAACATTTTCATTTGAATGCAATTTGTATTCAATACTTTTCCTTCTCAGAAATGTCGGCTGGTAGACCCAACCATAAAATCTAGTGAGTGTTCCAACTTTATATCAACTTTCTATGAATTTGAAATAACCTTTTTAGCGATTCCAAACTCATGAATGGCACTTCTAAACAAACGTCTTTCGTCTAATTTAACCACGATATTTCATCGAGTTAAATTGTCAACATATTTATTAATCCATTTACTATATCAAAAGATAAAACAAATTATCTTTATATTGCTCATATAATATCTTTTATATCATTTTCTATAATTATCTTGCGTTAGTTAGACACCTGTAACGTGGTTCAAATAATGTACATGTTTTTCAGCGAAATCTGCAATTTATACCTAGAATTTATGTCTGCTTCTTTGACCTCTCATATTTTATTTTTCGTACAAAGTTTCCAATTTTGCATATGCTTAAAGAATAAATCACATTGTCAATGGATATAAGAGATTTTTTTAGTTAATTACAACATTTTGTGTATTCACGCATGTTGTTAGAGACAATCTGAGTAATGATCGATGAGGATAATACTTGAACAGGTGATTCTTATCTTCATATTTCCACAACACATTATTCAACATATTTATTTCTACGCAGAACAAGATTCAGTTTTGTCATCGTTAAATGATCTCTAATGGGATAGTCACCACAAGCCATCGCGGATTTTATGCCTCCTAGTGGTTTGTTTATTTACAATTCTTTGAAAGGAATAACTATTAATAGAAACTCAATCGCAAGCAACTTCTGGCTCAAATAGATATTTTTTAACATCTGCGTTTCTTCATTTTTGGATATTTCTTTATTATATTTTACCTGAGTCAAATTTATGACTTTTCGTAAACATATGGTTAATCCTTGCTTTCAAGATGTGTGTGCGTGTGTGTATTTTGAATCTGTATAAATGAAATTTTAAAGTCATAATTTAAAGTAATTTTGCTATTATTCTGAGTATAATAAAGTATTCATATTTACTCAGAATATATATGTATGTTGACATTTTGTATTTACTACTCACTGTTTGCATTTAGAACATTTATATCGAATTATATTTACAAAATCGTTTTTAGTTTTGTAAAACATAATTATTACTTTAAGTTCGGAATATTAAAGATGAATTCTTTTTGAAACAAAGCCTTTATTCTAATCACAATTATCAGAAGGTCGAGGGCTAAAGTATTATTTTACGTGTAGGCATCTTTATTCTGTAGAATTTAAAGTTGAAACGGGACTTGATGTTATGCGGATCAGGAACGAAGTCACAGAAATCCAGATTACTCTTTAGGAATAGAACGTAACGAAATAACACTGCAGTCAAGAATTGTTTCGCTCTACGGATTAAATTGGGACTAAGTTGTCGAACATAATCAGTATCCTCGAATGTTGTTCTGCTGATTAACATTCTGTGATACTTGTTAACCAGCGGAATTAGAATTTAAGCATCAAGCAGGCACACTGCTCTTATAAGTGTGATTTATAGAATTTATGGTACATTTTAATCACTGTAATTGGCTTTTATCCATCTGCTGCATCTTGAAGTCACTATTCGAATTATTGTGTTATAAATTAAAGTAAAAACTAACTTTTACTAATTTTTAGAATTTTGCATTTTTTGGCCGGCACAGATCCTTACTGCTCCATTTTTAAAAATACATATTTATTTCATTTTTCAATTGTACGTTCTGAATTTTTGTTGCAGTAACATAGATTATTATGACCAAATGTAATTTTGTTTTCATATTTCTCGGCAAAAGATATTCATAAAAGCATTTATTTTACTTATAACCCATTTTTTATATTTTTTCTTTATAAACCACAAATTTTCATTTTAGTCATGTTTTATATTAATAGAATGGGCCATAACGTATATATATATATACACTGATGGAAAAAAATCCCAACACTAGGAAGGAGCTGTGCTAGATAAACGAAATTTGGTAGGCGTGTTTATACATCTGAAAGATGACGTAGATTCAAATTTCGAGCTACGCGCGTAAGTGTGGAGTTAGTACCGACACTATGAACATGCAAATGAGGTTTGCTTTAAATAAGCGCTGTAAGGTTCGTGATCGATATTTACAGTTGAGATTTGACGTAGTAGATTAATGTTAGTCAAGAATGCCTCTGAGAACACGAAGAAGCCATTATCAACAGCTCACTACGTTTGAACGAGGTCGTGTTGTAGGGCTACGAGGAGGTGGGTTTTCTTTTCGCGATATTGCTGAAAGACTTGGCAGGAATGTATTCACTGTGCATGAGTATTGGCGGCAGTGGTCAAGGGAAGGTACTACCTCAAGAAGACCAGGTTCCGGGTGGCCAGGTGGTACTACTGAGAGGAAAGACCGTCGTATTCGGCGTATGGCTGTGGCTAATCGTACTGCGTCCGCAGCTGAAATTCGAGTTGCAGTTGGCACCACAGTGACACAACGAACTGTTACAAATCGGTTACTTGAAGGACAGCTCCGAGCCAGACGCCCTGTACAGTGCATTCCACTGACTCCAAACCACTGCCGTTTGCGACGTGAGTGGTGTCAAGCTAGAGCTCATTGGAGGACGGAGTGGAGATCTGTTGTGTATTCTGATGAAAGCCGGTTCTGCCTTGGTCGCAGTGATGGCCGTTTGTTGGTTAGAAGGAGGCCAGGTGAACGCCTGCTAGTGACCTGTCTGCGGCCTAGACACACAGGGCCTACTCCTGGAGTTATGGTATGGGGAGCAATTTCGTATAACAGCAGGAACACTCTCGTGATTATCCCACGCACCCTGACTGCAAATTTGTACGTCAGTCTTGTGATACAACCTGTTGTGCTGCCATTCATGAACAGCATTCAAGGGGATGATTTCCAACATGATAACGCTCGCCCTTACACCGCTGTCGTAACCCAACATGCTCTACAGAGTGTCGACATGTTGCCTTGGCCTGCTAGATCACCAGATCTTTCTCCAATCGAGCACGTATGGGATATCATTGGAAGACAACTCCAGCTTCATCCACAATCAGCATTAACCGTCCATGCATTGACCGCCCAAGTGCAACAGGCATTTAACTGCATCCCACAAACTGATATCCGACACCTCTACGAATGCATGCACGTTTGCATGCTTGCATTCAAAATTCTGGCTTTTACACTGGATACTAATGTACCAACATTTCACATTTGAAATGGCTCTTCTCGCCAATGGCTCTACCTGTGATCTTGAAACTTTAATCAATTAAATATGTTACCTAGACAAATGTATTCCTAAAATTTCATTACTGTACAATAATTTTTTCTTGGTATTGGGATTTTTTTTCCATCAGTGTAAATCATTCAATAGGAATTGCTGAGTATGAATTAATTCTGTTATTAAATAAGCTTTTCCAGACACATTTTATACAAAAGTTTTCACATTAGAATTCTCTATTCACATATTTTTCATTACGAACAATACGACTTTTTTTCAAAAATAATTAATCGTTTAACATAGATTCAACATTTTTATCAATGTGTCCTTACAAAACTTCTAAAATCTAGATAAGCATCATACAAACACTTCTGTTCCACTGTGATTGTCACCCCACAAAATATTCAATGTACATGCCAGATCTACAGACATTCTGTTCAGAAAACTGATTGACGTTGATGAGAAACGTTGTGGCTTGTCCCTATCAAGCAGCTCTTGGGCATGGTGGATCTTGTATGAGAAATACTGCATTATGTTTCGGAGCGCTATTTGAGTGGTGCTGAAAGAATAGCTCATTTGCCGAGAAATTTCACGTGAGCTATTGCCCCAAACTCTGATGTCTGTAAGGCAACATATGTCTTGGTGGCATCTACAAGTACCGGTATGACAGATTTGCGGCATCTTCTAGGTTAAACTCCTAATGTTACGGTAGCTTCAAACTTTTAATTATGACCCGGATACCTCCAGTAGGCATTAGTCTACGCCGTAGGTTCTTTATATGACGAAATTCACTTATTGCAACAGAAGCCTTCCCCCTTGTTTTCTTAAAACAACTTCACTAACAACAAACTTTCAACGTCTTCATTATAACCGGAAACCTCGACATAAAACATGATAACGTCTGCAAACGTTTCATTTCTTTACTTGCTATGCGCAAAGATTTCACACCTTCGCAAGCATGCGAATCTTGACATTTCTTTCCTAGAACTGACAGCATTTCGTGGCAGATCCTCAATGGTTATTACTCATAATTCTTATTCTGAATCGTAAAATTTTTTCTGTATTCTGTTTTGATATAATAATCACATTAACTATTGTCAAGATACAAGATTCGTTATTTAGTCCATGGCAAAAGCTCAGTGCAGCATATTAAACGAAAAGGCAGAAGGTAGGAAAGAGACCGTGAGGAAGTATTTAGAATTCATAAAATTTTAGAAATAAATTTGCAGATTCAGTCTATATATAATCACCCATAATCTTTAGAAGATTAAGTTACTCTGAAGACTGAGTTCGAATGATAAAGAAATTATTTTTTAAATATAGATTAATTAGAATTTATTAAGTACGACGGTGGTGATGTTACTATAATATATATTTATTCCACAATAAGTACGTTACAAGTATAAAATAAATTTAGAATAACAACAAAACAAAGTGATGCCATTCAAGCTAAAAGAAGTTATACAGAATCGTTTGATTGCTTGCTTACCGCAGTATCTCCCCATCCTGGTCAATCTTCAGAGGTATAACCAGTTGAATTTGGCTAGTGATCTTCTTTGCTTTGACACGAAAGATACAACTGCGAATTATCCCGTCCCAACCATCGATTAACTTAACCACCAGAGCTTTCTTATACATTTGTCGTGGTTGTTGATCTTCCTGTAATAGAACCAAATCTCCTACTCATACTCGCAGTGATTGCTTTACATTTCTTATTTGACGGTATGTGCGTAACTCTAAAAGATATTCATTGGACCATCTTTTCCAGAATCTATCCAGTAGGTCTAGCTGTTGAATGTAAATATTTGTGTGCTTGTTATTTCTTCTTCTGGGTTCGGATAAAACAGTGATCAGCTTTCGACCAGTTAGAGAATGAGCTTGGGTCAAAGCTTCCGTTGCGTTATTCTCACCAAACTCATTAATCAAAGTTCTACTGTTGAGTAAGGCTTCTATTCCAACGAATACCGCAGTTAAGGCTTCCTCATCTAGTAATGAGAGAACAGGGTATGTTCTTAGGCATCTTTTGGTTAGACCTATTAGTGTCTCCCACCATCCTCCCCACCAAGCTGCTCATGAGGCAATATACTTCCACTTTATAACATTGTGGGCATAAAATTGCTGCACTTTTGCTGAAGTCTATGTCTTCCAAAGAAAAATGAGTTCCTTTGCTTGAGGCATAGAAAATAGTGGCGTTGTCACTGTATATACTATGTGGAAGTTATCTTCTACTGATAAATCTTTGTATGGCCAAATGTAAATTGATCTTTCTTGGTAAAGGGTTGTTGCTTGCTCAGCATGATTTACTCCCATAACAAAGTCGTCCATGAAAATATTATTCTCCATGTGCTTAGCTGCAGTAGGGTAGGAATCAGAGTGCATAGAAGCGAATTCACGACAAATGACAGAAAGGGATTAGAAGTTAATCCAAAAAGAAACAGGGAAAAACAATAAGTAAGTATTCCATTTGCATTTCTTCTTTATCCTAAACCACAGGAACCTAGTAAAATTACTTTTCTCTTCGGTCAAAATAAGCTGAAAGAATGCTTGACGTCCATTGCTCGTGATTGCGAATTTGTGAAGTCGAAATCGTAACAAGGATTTCAGTATTTCCTGAAGCAAATTAGGACTCAATATCATCGTTTAAGGAAGGATGTCCTGGTGTATGAGAAGAAGCGTCAAATACACCATTTCTTTATCGTCATTCTTTTGTTTTATCACTGTATGACGAGGCAGGTAAAATAATTTTAATTCATTGCAAGGACTATTATAGGTAAGGACTCTGTTGGTTTTGGATAAAATTTTGCATATGTTCTATATAAGCATATTTTAAGTCTGAATGCGTAAAGAGTTTGTTATGAAGTATTTGAAATCGTTTACGTGCTATTTCGTAATTATTCGATAAAAGAATCACACCCGGTTTCCACGGGAGCTTTACAACACGACTGTTATCGATTTTGAAAAATGAACTGTGAAAAGCATTAAAAATTTCAGAATTGCGAGTATTCCTCCCCTTATCTTGTGTAATATTAATGCCAATTATTTCCACGTCCCAAAATTGTATCACGTGATCATTCAGACCATGTACCAAAGATTCTGTGCTTATGTTGTGAACCGAAGAAACAGAACAGTCTGATGTGGTGAACGAATGGTTGCCATGGTTTGGAAGAATCCATCCAAATACCATAGGTAATAATATGCACTATGAGTCGCAGAAAGTGTAATAGGAGACTCAGTATTCACTATACTCCAATAAAAAACGGCACCGATTAGAATTTCTATAGTTAAATTGTTTAAACCGTTTGATTTATCAGAAAATTTTAACTTTTAACCATGAGCAAAAGAAGAGACAGGTTGGAGTGAAGATGGATGAAAGGTATAAATATTTGAACTTTCAAAATCTTGTATATTTATTTTCGAATTGTTCCAAATGCTTGACCAAATAAATTTGACTCTCCATCTTGTCTAAATATTTGTTGGAATGGATTCGAATGCATGAAGGTTCATTTCTCTGAGCTAGTGGTTTCCAGTCTATTAATATAACTGTTTGATACTAATGACTTCATTGTTTCTACACTATTTAAATTTTTTTGGAGAATGGGAACGCATTTTAATTTGGAAATATGCTCAGTTTGAATAGAATATGTTGCCAACAATTTATTGGGTTTTTTTAATAAGAAGTTTCAAACGTTATTTAATTCTATTTAATTATCTCTTCAATCCACAATTATTCTCTGAGGTACGCAGCTTTCGCACTCGATTGAGAAAAATTGTAGTCGATACTTTTTTCTCATAATTATGTGATGCCAAGTATATCTCTTCCTGCCATTGAATGAAGCCTGTGATTTCACTTCCTGCCACTAAGCAGCGCCTCAGGTGGAGGACACGTGAGTTCATTTGATGCCTAAACGAGGCGAGATGATTATGACGTGTTTTAAAAGACGAAATATTACGATGTATTGTCAAAGACGAAATACTGCTACTTTTTGTTAAAAGACGAACTTACATGTTATCGCTGAATTTAACTATCCATTCCATCCTGTAAAGTAGCCATCATCATATGTTCTTGATTCACCTAAATTTATTGTTATCCATTCAATTCTAAAATATCATCTGGACTTGTTACTGTTCGGCATCACCCCCAAACATTATGTAGAAAAAGGTTTTCAGTTTACAAAGGGCATATTTTTTGATGGATTGTTTTAAACTTTTTTTATAATTTTTCATTTTTTTAGCTATACAGAAGATCATAGTGTTAGTGTCGTAGAATAGCAATGCGGAACGAAACATTAATTTGATGAAGCTGATATCCGTAAAGCCTTTTCCCTTTATGCAGAATAGTAACAAATCGCTTAACTTATCGTTTACAAAAATGAGTATAATGATTTTTTAAAATAAAATTTTAATTCATCAAAAGTGCAATTAACTCCTAAGAAAATAAAATGTACTGGATCATAAATTTATGCATTTCTTTTACTGTCTGCTGTAAAATTGATCTCTAGATGTATGTAAGGGTTAGAAATTAGTGAAAGTGTGTCTCTTAAAAGAATAAAAATATTTTTATGCTCCAATGCCGCTTATAACTTCATGCTTTTCACCAAGCTAAACATTTAATGAAATTTTCACAAGCAATGCCACTTCTTATTACTCATTTGCAAACTTGACTCACCTAAAAGTTTAACATCTTTAAAAAAGAAGGACTTCTCAAATAATAATACCTAATATTTAGTTTTGGAGATTTTCGAAATAAGACGTATCAAAACATGTCAATATAAATTTAGGTTAGGAGCATTATATGAGGAATTCTTTCCATTATAACAGCATATCATGATGATTATGCTACTTAAAATATAATAGATTTCAAAATATAAAACTGTTATGAAAGAAATGTTAACCAACTCAATTAAAATGCAATGGAATAACTTAATTTTTCAACATGAAATGTGTCCAAATTAAAAATGTTCTCAATATAAAATAACTTTTCAAATTTTATATTTTTATATCAGTATATTTCATAAATTTCAAGCTTTAATTACTGAATTAAACTGAGTTTAGATTGTTCAAAAACACTACAAAATTATTTTTGTCATTACTTACCAGCTTCAAAATAATTAATTTTTTTTCGTTCCTCATTTTATGCATACTTGAAGATTTTATATGGTGTTTTTAAATGCAGGTAGATTTTTGTAAACTTTTGCTTCAACATAATGTTTTTGCAGAACATTGAAGAAAATGTTTCACTAAAGCACAGAGCATTCTGAAGGTGGAAAACTTTTTATCGCTTTTTAGAAACTTCTGAAATTGAAGTAAACACATTCTTCCTTTATATTGATATATTTTGACCAGCTCTAGGCAGGGCAGCAAAAGTGGGATGAGGCGTGCCCATAATAATTTTAAGCATAGAAAATTTAATTGCTTGCAGAAAAATATCAGCTTTAAGAAACTGCAGATGAAGAATCGAAGTACAGATAATCAAACTGAAGGGCGGGTCAATCGAGTCGAAATTCTAAGGGATTTTTACATCCTACAGATGATAAAAATGATTATCCTCCCGACTTGTTTTAAAAAGTGTCATGAAGCCTTTTAAGGTACGGTAAAAACACAGGTGATCGACCGCACTAGCGAGTTTTTAATTTTATTATTTCTTGTAGTTCAGACTTTCATCTTTCCAAAACAGTTTATTTTTTCTAGGAAAAGAAAAGCCTGACCTATCATTCAGGGTCATACATTTTTCAGCTAAAATTTGTCTTTCACTTCAATGTTCTCAAAACTTTAATTTTCATAAAAATTCTTCACAATTAAAATGATATTTCGAAAACTGATAGAGGTATTCACATAAAAAATTCAGCGTGTGTTTTAAATAATATGGGCAATTAAAGGAACCAAAAGTTTTATTGTTGTCAAACACTTTTTCATTTATCGGTGTTTTTAGTAAAATTAATTTGTGAATTTAGCTGATAAAGTGCATATATACGTATTCTTTTACCCACAACTTCTTTGCATCTCAAAATTCTCTTAAATTTTGGTTCATTTCATTCAACTTCATATTCAAACATGTAAAAGAAAAATAGGATTGCTGCGTTATTTTTTTGTGTTGAGTGTTAACCGTTTTGGTTAACTTTTATTAAAATTTACTATACATTTTCCTATTTCTTTAAAATATTATATTTTCAAGTGCTTTTTTGCATTTATAGTATATTATATTATGACTGAAAATATATCTAAGAATCATAGTTTTAAATATTTTTTTTAAATCCATTTTTTTCAAAAATTTTCCATCGAACATAGTCGGATAACTTAATGATTTTTATTCTTCTTTTCAAGAAAACATACTTTTTAAAAATCTTTTACCAAGATTTATTTCGCAAGGTATAGTAAGCACTGAAGTATCAGAAGGTAGAAAGCAAGCAAGCGAGAGCGTGAGAAAGCATTCTGAGTTTATATAGTTTTAGAAAATAATTTGCAGACTCAGCATCATGATTTCATAGGGAAAATAATAGCTCGCACTTTTCGTGTTTTAACCTGCAACTGGAGACGTGAATTTCCTCCAGCGACTGCAGGCGTTGAATCAGTGACTCCATTGTTATTTTTCTTATTTGTGTTTTGTGAATAGCATTGAAATTTATTTGGGAAACAATACATCCTGTAAATCATACAGTTACCAAAAATATAAAAAATATCAATATTAAAAATGGTAAACGGAATAATATTAAATTTTACAAAGATGTTATGAGAGAAACCTAAGCAAATTTAATGCGGGTTTATTTCGTTTAGATATTACAGAATTACTATAATTTTAATAACTTTTAGAATTTAACAAACAAAAATGCTTGCTAAAATATTTAAAAAATATATTTTTATTTATTATTTAAATTAAAAGCAGTTTCCGAGAAACGGAGACAATGACACCGTAAATAACAGCCAAAACTTTGAAAAAGAATAACTCGGTTTTACGAACGTGTTCATGCTTAGACTTTTGCCAACATATTTCTGATAGTAGAGCTTTCTTTCCAGCTGTTTTTTGAGTTTCTTTCAAGCTCTACTTTGAAGATGATTGTTCAAGAACAAAAATCACGTGATGACCAGAGCTAATGAACAAAGCGGAGTAATTTTGACTTCCAGTTTTCACTCCAGTTGACTAAAGTTAAATGAAGTCATAGTTTGAGAGTTAAAAAAGTGTTTTCAAAGCATAAATTAATTAGAAATGAACCTTAATTTAAATCAGAAATGAACACGTATGAAATACAAGCAGAAACAAGTAACAAGCATCCGAGCAAACAGGAAATGCTACTAAAAATATTAAAACAAAAAATAAATAAATAAAAGCAGAATGTAATCTGGAATAAAGAAGAGAAGTAACTAAAGTATATAAAGATCAGGAGAGGAAAGTGTAAAACAGGTGGGAAACAAATGCATAAAAAAAGTTATTTCAAGGAACTCTGTCATGTGAAAAGCGTCAAAAATTATGGTAATTTGATAAAGTGTCAACTCAATGCGAAAAGATGTTGCATTCGACATAAATGCTGTCGTGGACCAATGTGGATATATATATAAAATAAACCATGCAAAAGAGAGATATAAAATAAATCCTAAAAGAAATGTGCTTAATAGAAAAAAAGGTAAATCAAATACAAGAAAAATTCGAGAAGAAATTAGAAAAATGTGCCCATCATGAATGAAAAAAGAAAAGTATGAGAGAATTACATCTTTACTCCTGTCTCTCGAAATATCGGATATTTCTAGGGACAAAACTTGGAGGTCTATTTGGGAATAAATTGAGGGGTAGAAATGTTTGGTTTGTAAGCAAAGAAAATAATGTTAGAAATTACATTTGAAGCACAAAATATAAAATGGAAAGAAACTTTTAGAATGTGAACTTCAGTTGGGACCTGTTAAGGACTTTCAAATTTTCAAAGAAGAGGTTCCACAACATATATTTCTTGCTTTGGAGACACTTTAGAGTTGTAACAGCATCATTCAGATATCCAATCCTTTATTGAGAAGGCACCCATAATTAAATGGTTTTATTTTAAAAGTGTCTACAGACGATACGATTGTGCAAAAAGTTATAAGAATTTTGTGCGGAATATAATAATGGGAAGGAATCTGTTTAAAAGTATACAGAAAAGGTCACAAAATTCAACTAAAATGCATTTTTCTTTTCCATGAATTGCACGCTCGTAACTGATTTCTTTTATAGATTTCCCAACACCTTGTCATAAATCTATATAACACAATAACGTATTAAATTACACAATCTCTATAGTGAGCAGTAAACTTTTATTAAAATACTTAAAAATTCACTTTATCTTCAAAAGCAGCTGTCATCGAATATAAACAAGCAAACTTACTGCTCTCAACTGAAATTTGAAAAACTTAGATTGTAACTTAGAAGGAAAAAAATTATCTTCAATTGAACGAACAACTGTAACTACAATGCGTAGAACGTTTCTTAGGAAGTTTCATTCGATTATTACATTCGATCGAAAATTTGATCGATAACTAATTTCCGAACAAAAGATTTAAAAGAACAAAGAAGAATAATCAAAAATGCAAATATTTTGCCTCGTTACTATAGAGGCTGTTATAAAACTTAGAAATTTTTGTTTTCCAATGTGCTTCCTATTGCTAATCGAAATATTTCTACATTCAGATCAAGTTTTGTCAATTAAATTGTATTACCAAATTCCTTAACCGATATTCTGTGGAAATACTGAATTTCGAAGGTGATTACGAGTGAATCCACTTCATTTCCATTCCGAACGGCTTCCATTTCAATTCACTTAATACAGCAAAGCATTGATCATCAAGAAATGGAGGAAAAACCTAAAAGTAGCAATGACTGCAACTAATAAAGAGAAGGCGAAAAGTGTGATCAAATGATTTTTAACCATGATAGGGATATTTAGGGAAGAGTAAAAGCGTCAAAAGAAAACTGTGTCAGTGGAATTGAAGCGTGAAAAAGCGAGCCATTTCACCCTAACCAGACAACATAGCGCAGGAATATTACGGAAAGGAATTTTTGAAAATTCAGAAAGTATCCAGCTAAATACTGAAGAAATGAATGAAAGCATCATTTAGTAGCATCATCGAGAAAGATGTCAAAATATTAAAGTAACTCGATTTGTTTTTCGAAAAATGCGAAAATATAAACATTAATTAATATATTAAATAAAAAAATCCATTTGTTTCCAATTCCATTGTAAGAATTTTTGGGTGTAGCAAAAATTTTCAAATTTCGAAAATCAATTTATTAGCTAATTTGAATATTTCAAAGCTGACTCAAAGTTCAAAAACTCGGTTTATCCAAAATTTGAAGAAAGAAAAACCTCTATTAAAAATAAAGAAAGAAATAATCATGAATTTTAAAATAAAATAGAAAAGAATAATTCATTCATTATATTTGATTCCTTTGAAAAATATAACATATTGGTTAGATAAACTAAAAAATGAAGTAATATTTATTTTTAAAATAATGAAATTATAATTACTGATAAAATATTTAATAATTTTATAGTAATTATTATTAACTTGAATTTTTTAAATTTAAAATTAAGAAATTTGTTGTTGTTTTTCTTCGGAAATATTGCATAGCAAATAAGTGCTCGTGGGACACTGAAAAAGTCAGTTATTCCTAATCATCTTTGAACTAAATGGCAGCTCTATTTAACTGATGAAAATAGCTCATTTTTTTCAAATATTATAATGTGTGGGCTTGAATTTAAAATCTATGGAATAAATTTGATTTACAGACAATATTTTAATATTATGTAAATAAAAAATACAAAGGACCTGGGAAAATAATCGAATTACCTACGAATTTGAAATCTTTTGCTCGAAGGAAAGTGGATCAATTTATACATAAGACAGTAAGGATCTACCAAGATGTATATATTAGAGAAAGAAAGGGAAAACTTACTATCGTGGAAGATTTAAAGAACACTCTGGACCTCTTCTTTCACAAATAAACAAATAGTAATAAATTTTATGCTGCAAACTGTTTAATTTAACAATTTTTTTGTTTTAACAATGTTAAAACAAATTTTATGTTACAATTCCTGATGTTCAAGTTCAAAGACCAATCAGAGGTCATTTTTTAGGCCTTCAGATATCCAAATCAAAAGGGAAAATAGTTTACCATTTATAAGAGAGACGCCGGTCCTTACGAGTGGTAAAAGAAATCTGTGTATTTTTGACCCATTTTTGTAAAATTGATAGCTGTAAAAAAAGAGCAACTTAGATCAGCAATCCAGTTTTTTTTTAAATGAAAAAAAATTCTTAAATTGAATCATCTAGCAATAAACCGATATTTGTTTTTCTTTTGGTTAAATTCAAGTACATTTTTGCTAATCTCAAGCTCATTTCCCATGGTCCGTTGCCTTTATGGAGAAGGTCGCCAATCTACCATCTGATCCACTCTCGCCTGTGGAAGTCAGTCAGATGGGTCTCGCAAATTGTCGGTCGACATTAAAGAGTCCCGGAAAATCACAGATGAGGGGAGAGAGTGCCAAATTTGTCGGACTCAAGGCGCGCACGGTCATTTTAACGGCCTTAAGGGCCATTCGTCAGGCGAGTCACGTGCTCCCACTTCTACCTCTCTTGTGGTTTTCTGGATTCCTTTGATGAATGTCAATTATTTGTCTGTAAAAAGTGTAGGCATCGAA
This sequence comes from Argiope trifasciata, assembly GCA_026543055.1. Taxonomy (NCBI): domain Eukaryota; kingdom Metazoa; phylum Arthropoda; class Arachnida; order Araneae; family Araneidae; genus Argiope; species Argiope trifasciata. The sequence continues at coordinate 2,212,266 of JAPMOQ010038378.1, forward strand.
GGAACCCAGAAAACCACAAGAGGTGTCGAAGGGGGGGCGCGTAGCTCGTCTGCCGAATGGATAGGTCGTTGGAACATGGCTTTATAGACTCGGGGCCCTATTGGACAAAATCGCTCTAATCGGCTAAAGGCTGGTTCTGACTGTTCCTATTACCCGTTTTAATACTGAGTACCCTTTTTAGAGTCCTTGGCATATTTTCAGTATAGGGTGCACCAGAGAAACTTGCTTGTTTGAAAAACTTCCCGAGGGGTGTTATGTGGTGCTACTGGAGGGGTAAGTCCCTATGTTTTTTCTCCTTGTAGTTAGTTGCCATCACGCTCTGGTCTAGAGAACAGTAGGACTTCGCCTTCTACAGCCTCTTTTCTAACGGTTGCTCACTTGTTGCTACGCAACGTGCCTTCAGCGCTCACTTTGAAATTCCTCCTCACCGACCAGTTCCTGGTGGTAATTCGATTCTGTAGTGGGTAACTCATTTTGGAAGTGTCACTAAGCCCATAAATGGACAGAAACAGACCACCAATACTCCGGAAAATGTTGAAAGAGTCAAGCAGTTAGTTCTGCATTCGGCTCAAAAACACGTAGCTGTTCTGGGAATTTCTGACACCACTTTTTTGACGAATTCTCCATTAAGATCTTCCATTTCATCCCTATAAATTGGTTGTTGTGCAAGAATTAACTGAACGCGATTTTGTTGCCAGTCAAAATGCATTTGAAATGCTGCCTAAGGCATTGCCAACATACCGATTGATATACTGCAAAGAGTGGACACGAATTTCAAAAATCGACTTATTCAGTGTATGCACAGTGGAGGTCTCTATTTAACTGATGTTATTTTTAAAACTATATGAAAAAAATTGGGATATTCGATTCTCAAATAAAAAAGAAATAAACCAATAACTGTAGTACTTTTGTTTTTATTGACTTTTCAAATAAGTAAGTTTTTCTGGCGCACCATATACTTGCAAAAGTTTTGAGTGGGTCTATTAAGTGGTTAATTTCATACTTATCTCCAAAGTGCATCAGACACCATAAAAGTGCTTTCAGCATTTTAGAAACACGGGTTTTTTTTTTACTTTATGTAAGAAGGACCCAATAGGAATGCTTAAATACCTATATAATGGGAAACCTTAGATCGGAGTTTCTTTATTGAACATGAAATTTTTTCATGCATAATTTTTAGAAAGCAGTTAGTGAATAAAACAGATAATGATCAAGTTAAAAATTTATTATCTACAGTTTCAGTCAATTAAGTTGTTGTTGTTTTCATTTTATAACAAATAAAATATAAAAAATAATCATATCACAGAAAAACCAATTTTTATTCATCGCCCAATTTTGTTTTATATACATAAGTGTTTATATAATATGTTTACAAAATCTTCCATTTTATTCAGTAATTATTTTTATTCAAATGTTTAACTCTTTTTAATATTTTTAATCAATACTATGTTATTTTTGATCGTTTGTAACTGTTTTATGTGCCCCATTCGACATTAGATAATATATATTAAAAATATGCATAATTGCATTTTGAAGAACAATTTTTAGAATATATATTTATTCATGTAGAAGAAAAAAAAATTATGTTTGATAAGAAAAACGAGCAAACCATTAAATAAGGCTTGTAATTAAATGTCGTGAATTAAAAAGCCTATATTTTTTTAAAAACTTTGCAAAGTATGTTGCTTTTTTCCGTATGCATTAAAATGAAATCATACATATATACTTTTTAAGTAACAAAAAATGCATTTATTGAAATGCTGCATAAAAAGTAATTATTAAATAATTCGATCTAAATTTTCTCAAAGTAATTTTTGTTAAATATATTGAAAGTTTGACGAAATGCAAATCTATATGCAAAACAGAAGAGCGTGTAAACTTCGATTTTCAAATGAATATTTGTCCTTATTTCATTATTTAGACATATATAGAATATATTTTAATAGCTTGTTGAAAGAAATTTAAAAGAAATAATTTATTACTTTTCAGTAAACATATTTTTAAAGTAACATTTGCACATTTTAAATATTTTATCAACACACATAGAAAACTCAATCACTTTAATGCGAATTGTTAAGGATCCCAATAAGTATGAGAGATTCCACACCTTTTTTTCATTTAGATAATAAATTTTCAGTGAAATATCCATATATTTAAATCAATAATAAAACTTACTGTTCATCTTGACCAAGTAAAGCTGAAATTGAGGGATCTCACGAAGAACATTATATTCCATCCTCGGGAGCGTATTTTAAGAAAATGAAAGTCCATCCGAATTCTAATTAGTAGTGAAAATTTCATAAAGATCTTAATAAACAGTGGACCTGTCTTGTTTATTTCTATCAAAAGGGAAGCACTAACGACTTTCTAAGGCGAAGCCAGTTTTAAAGCAGTTTCCAAAAAGCGACATTCTACGTCTCAACCAGTTCGAAAGCAGTTTCGGGAAAACAACCTTTCACGTCTCAGTCGTTCTTAGAAAGACTCGTTTCTGATGACGCTCTGCGTTGCGGCCTTTCTACAAACGGCTTTTTACGTTGAAAAGTTAAAGAATGTATGCGGTTCTCGATTCTAGATGTACAAATTCGTAAATCAGATAATAATCCTTGCTGATCGTACTTACATAAATGAACTGAGACGTAATGCAATTCTTTTAGTTAGTGATTGCACTACAAATTTTAGGATGAACTCTATAAACTTGCGAATAATTTCATAAAAGTTATTAAAATTTTTGCTATTTTTATTCATTAGTAACTGTAAAGCAAAACAACCTTGCAATATAGTGAGTAAATATTTAACTGTAAACTAGTTACAAGAAATACTTATATTTAATTCAAGTAGTATAATTGAGCAAATTTAGAACGGAAATGGATGCTTTTAAAAAGTTAAAAAAGATTCAGTAAGGAAATTAAAACTTTAAGTCCTTTTGTTTTTCAAATAAAAAATATTATTCGGAATTGATGGTAGGGTGAATAATGTTGATTTACTAGTTAAATCAAAGTATCAAATAACACTGCCTGCCAAACACAGATTCACTAAATTAATTTCACTGTGCATAACGGTTTCTGCACACTGGAACACAGGGTTTAGTACATTAAATCAAAATGCAGTTTTTTAATTTTATGGCAAGAGTTATTACAAGAAAAAGTATTCTATTGGATACTTCAGGGATAGAACTACAGGGGTAAATCAAATAATTGGGAATTTGCGGCAGGGATTTAGTTGAGTTATATTTAACGTCCCGTTGAAAAGCAACACTAAGGCTTTTTTGTGACGGACCTCGTGATTTTGAACTACGGTAAGACGACACCTGAGCTAGCACCCCCCTCTCCACACCGCACCACACAAGAGGGAGGGTGTTTGGGCTAACAGATTTAACGTGCAAGAGACCCCTTTACACTTCGGTTCTTCGATGGAATCGAGTCTCGGACCTGAAACCCTTCGGACCTTACCACCAAGCTATCGTGGTCTTGAGTGGGAGTTCAAATGAACAATTTAAACTCGAGAGTTGATTTTTGCGAACTTTTTTCAATTAAAAATTAAAAACTTAAAAGAAAAGGATATTTTCAAACGTTTATGTAGCCAATTTTTAACATTTGCTTACTAAACTATTCATTTAGAGACGGCTAGAGGTTTAAAAGTTGAAACCTTTATTGTAACTCAGAAGGGTTTGTACGACCTTACATGTCAAATTTCAAAACTGTTGTTTAATAGCATTTCTAATTTTAAAGGCTCAGCTTCACAATTAAATCGTCTCAGAAATTAGTTTGTAACTCAAACAACTCGTTAGAGAATTATTTTGATTCTGAATCAATCCAGTGGAAATGTATCCTGCATCTCTCCCCTAATTTCGTGGGTTTGTGGAAAGCAGAAGTGAAATAATTTAATCCCTATTCTCCACACAACTCAAGTTTAAATAACTAGTCGAAACAACAGTCATTCCAATTGGAGGTATACTTCATTCACATCCATTAGTTATGTTGCCAGATAATATTAACGGATATGGGGTTTTTACTCCAGAACACTTTATAATTGCTTAAACTGTCGATGAAATATCTGAATCCGAAATGTTAGATATTTCTAATCAGTCAACTCGGTGAATAAACAATCAAAAGTGTTCAAAACTTTTAGATGTGTTCATTTGGAAAAATGGCAGTCTTAATCCTTACCAAGAAATAACTAAATGGAAATTTCAAAATGATGGTAATAAATTAAAATCTATATAAATAAATATGAATGTTTGTCTCTATGTCTCTTATGCGCTGCCGCTCAACTGATTGCGATGAAACTTAGATTACTTGCACTCATTTGTTTCTGCTGAAGATGGAAAAACAACAAAAAATATGTTGCCAACCTTAAAGTCTGCAAAAATAAAGTTTAAAAATGTAGATTAAATATTATTTACTTGAACATACGGAATGGTTATAGGCATAGTAACATTATGTAATCTATATAAATACAAATGAATGTCTCATGGGCACTCATCCGCCTCTATCCAGTTTCAGGCTGGAAGGACAAAAATAGTGCCTACCCTAAAGCTCTTGCATCATGAGGATTAAAAAATATTACTTGCACTTTTTCTTTATATATCATTCAATTTCAAGGAATGCATTCATTTCCGATACGAAAATCAATATTATTCTTTCTGTCATTCCTAATGAAACAAGATAATTATTTTAAATTTGAAGCGAATTTCCCAAATTATTTCTTCCGCTGCAGCAACGGTATCAGCTAGTATAGTAAAATAACATAGTTGTTTACAATATTTAACTTATTTGTATAGATTTCTTTTCTAGATTTGTAAATTTCTATTTAGTTTGTTTTATATTTAAGCATATTTAGAAATATTTTATATTTCATCTTAAGGCAGAATGTTACGGTATCTATAGGACGAGGAAATTATGCCCCCATCAGCAAAAAGGTTTGTAAAGGGGATTAATTTAAGACCTCTATACAAATGAGCGCATGAAAAACTTAGGTTGCAAAAGTTTGGTCTTTATCCAAATTACTGTCCACTTCCTACGATGAAACATACGATATTTTAATAAACATATTGATATTTTCTTAAAAGAAAAAAGGGCTCTGTATTAATTTTTTACCAGAAATAAAAATGGACTTTCCGTTACATATTACCGTACTTAATAGGTGGCGCTGAGATCCTCCAATTATTTATTACCTTGAATGATGTAAGGAGAAACTAAATAAGACGCCGGAAGCAAGGAAGAAAAATATGGAACACTTTGTTAAAAAATTTTGCCTGTTAGTGGTATGTTCTTGCCTTTTTATTTGAATAAAAGGTTATGAGAGTTCTTATATATATTTTTATTATGTAATTGTATTCTTCGCATAAATTAAAGGTTGTATTCTTTTGTAATCTGCGGTTTTGTTTCATTTCTGTAAAAAATGGTGCATTTCTTAGCTCTTAATTACAGGGGATTTTCGGGGCAATACTGTTGGACTAAAGTCAGACTTCTCGCCGAAAAAAATCCCTTATTTTGAATCTCTTCCTGAGGATGATCCTTGACAAAGTCTTCAGGCCAGATTCTTATTTAATTTTTATTCCATTTTTTTCCGTTTAACTTGGCATTCATATCAAATTAATTTAGGTTTATCTGTGCTTCGGTAGTGCTAATAGTGCTTTTTTGAATTTGATTTCCAGATAACTGTGACTATATATATATTCTAGCAAAAATGAAAAAAAAAATTAAGTAGATCTTGGAGTTAAGTGTAAACTTCTTGTATTTTGAAATATATTTCTATTTATTTCAAAGAGTAGAACTTAAGGGAAAGAGAATATGTGAGCTGGAAGTGAACAAAAGAAGTTCAATGCCCAAATTTCTTGAATTATTTCATCACATCCAAAATTGGTTTAATACTAATCAAAACACCCTTAGAGAATTAAAGCTCAAATTACTGTAAAATTAATAAATTTTTATCTATATGTACAGATACGAGTTTAATAAATGCCATAAAATTTTTCTCACATAACAATGCTGAATATTTATTGTTATATCTTTCAGATGGAAATATTACTATAATAGCAAACAGTTTTCTCCGTGTAGCACTATGCTACTATAGTCAACTTTCAACTTTATTAATCTGCCAAGATGCTTTTACATCATATATTTCCAGGGTTTTTTGTTTTAAACTTATTTTTGTACTTAATTGACATTTCCAATAAGCAATACATATATTCAACATGTGCCAATATAATAATATATTATTGGATTTATTAAAAGCCACTATTTCCTAAGTTTGGCGATTATATATGTGAATAATAAAACAGAAAAATACACATATAAATTAACTTCGTGTATTTCATATATTCACCCTCTTACGAAATTTTAATAACTTATACAGTTTCGAATGAATGATATTCATGGTCTCTAATTTGGCGCATATAGAGCAACTTCAAACTCCTACTCAAGAATTGGAAAATATATGATTATCCGTCGGAGAAACTTTCAGCTTCTAAGATCATAATGGGACTTCTAAAAGATTCAATTTTTATTTTAGGCAGTTGACAATTACAGTAAAAATAAACTTAAAAGCTCTTTGATTTCATGAATGCTTGACTTAATACCTCATGCAGGACTTAATATCAAGACGGAATTCCAAAAATTATGAATTTATATGCAATGGGAGCGTAGAACAATGCTAACGCACATATAAATAAACATATATTTAGAAAATATTATTGATTACATTTATTTGTTTATTTATTGTAGACTTTTCATTGCACGGCACAAGTTTTATGATTCTCATTTATAACCTATCTAATTCAAGAGTATTGATGTTCAAATTTATATAATGTTTAATCAAATATTCAAAATTAAATACTTACATTTTAAACCTGATGATGGGACAACAATGGCAAAAATATATACTTAAATTCTAGTACGATGTTAAAAAGAGACCTAAAATCTGTAGTTAGAAAGGCAAAATTGAAAGGTAGTGCCTACGGATGTATTTCTAAAAATATGATTTTCAAGAAAGTAGGATAAAATGCATAGCGATACAAAAATTTAAAAAAAATCAAGTGAAATAAATCTTATTTAATGAAAAACTGAAAACTCAAAAAGAAAAGACCATGAAATGAAAGCTAAGCAAATCATTTTTTAAAATGCTAAAATATAAGAAAAAATGTAGGCAAACAGTTGAATAATTTTAAGAGATAGTGTTTTGTGGTAAAATGTTGCATATAAAATGTTAAAAATTAAAAGTTTTATTCTAGAAGAAATCAAAAATGAAAATCTATGAAGAAAATAATTTCAACATTAGCAAAATCGCACCAAAATCGAAAGTGATTAAACAATGGAATAGATTTAATATTTCTATAAAATAAATTTGTTGATATTACTTGATCTCAGAAATATTGAAAAAAAAATCAAATGGATGACAGTGAAAAGTTAAATTTTAAAATTTTTAGTTTTATATATAGTTTTATAGTAATATAGTTTCTAATATAGTTTATAGTAATCTAATGTAGTAGTCTAATGTAGTTTATCTAATGTAGTCTATAATATTCTAAATATAGTTTTTTTCACAATATATTGTGAAATTATGGTGATGGAATTTAAAATTTGTTTCACACTCATTCTATCTCTTTGGTCAAGAGTAAAATGTCTGTTATATGGCCGTTAATCCTTGATCGAAGGAATTGATACTTTGCATTTCACTTGAATCCATTCAAGGATAAAAGATTAAAAAGAGATTAAGAGCATAAGATTAAAAAAAATGAATATTTCGTTTTATGCAGATTGATAATACACTCTTCCTCAAAAAATGAGCTACAAACATAGAAAGATGAATGTGGAACTGTAAATGAAAGTACACAATTTACATACGAAACAGAGATTGCATCGTCGAATACAAATGTGTAACCAAAATTAACACAAAACGTAATCCTGCAGTCAAACCTTAAAAAGGGGCTTACCGTATGCTTAGTTTCACAAACAAAAAATATGAGTAGAAGAAATCATTTTCCTTATAAGCTGTGTTGGGGGGGTTTCCGTATGTTGCAGCCTGATGCAAAGCCTGTGTGACTTTTGCGTACAACTCTATGCGTACCAAACATAAAAAAAAGTCAATCAATGGTCTCGTTTACAATGCAGTTGGGATTCTATCAATTCCAGAAGAGGCTAAAACATTTTAAATGTTATCTAAAAGTGTGAAATTTGGCGACAGTTAACAGGATGTTTAACACAATTTCGAACACTTACTGACGTGTTGTTTAATACAATTTCAAACTTTTTGATACTATCTGAATACTTCCCACTTTGTTTTTTAGGAAGCAAGATTCGCTTTTCAATGAATTTATTCAAAAATATATGATAAAAATCAGTGACGAATGAATTTCTTTTATATAAATAATGTTTCCACTTTGAAACAATAATCTAGATTTCAGTAAATGCATTACTTAACATGAATACCACGATTTGGATTAAACAAAAAGTGTTTTGGTTTCATTGATTTTTGCAATATTTCTTGATTCGATTGCTTAATTCAGGAACTTCGAACACTAAAATGTATGTTATTTAAGTGAAGGAACTTATAAAAAGATTGTTTCTTAAGTATGAAGTAAAATTAAATGATTTTAAAAGTATTGAAACGTTTTGTAAGGTGGGAATAGTTGTAAAAAAAATTCTGAAAATGGAGTGCGTAGTAAGAAAAGCTCCAACTATGGATGTTAAGTTTCCATGCTATATCAGTTTAAAAAAATCAGATTCCAGACTAAAACGCCTGTACTAATTGTAACCTTTCTGTTTATCACCATAGATCCAGTTTCAACGTTGTTACATTTTTTTTTTAAATCTGTATTCTGATTAAGATCTTTTATTTGTTCATTATACGACATTGTATTTTGTATGTGAAATATTCTAAGTATATGGTGGGTAAATTAAGCACCCTACTAAATCAGAAGTATATTAATATTTTGCTAGCTGATCATTTTCATCTCCGAAAATTTGTAGGAGATATTAGCTGAATTCAAAATAAATTTTTGTGTAGTTGCTCTTATTACCAAAAGATAATCCAAATATAATGTCAAAATTTTAAGAAAATGACTTTTACATTAATCTATGTAGTATATATTTTTCGCAAACTTTAATGTTTTATAGATTGTTCTTATATGTAAAATAAGTCATTAACAATAGCGTTGAATGAAATTCTGGTAATAAACTCTTCAACAAATTACATCTACAATTTTATTGAAATATTTACTGATTGGCTATGCGCTTTTCTCCATATTTTAAACAATGTAATTATTTCTAATTACAGAATAATTCATGGCCTTTTTAAACTTTCCAGGTGTTCTGATATAATGCAAATCTCGAAACCCCCTGTTCCCTCCCAATTTTTATTGCTTTAAATTTAATATATATATATACACTGTAAAGCTCCAAATTTCTTAGAATTATAAAATAGCATAATGAATAACTTGTAAATGGTAATGAGGAATATTACTAGAATAAAGTTCCAAAATTAATTTAATCAATACTTGATGAAGACTCGAATAAATTTGACTGCAGGACCTTCTGTCATTAAATGAATGTATAAAACTAAATGCTTTCTACAAATACCTAAAATTATCAGGAACTGAGAGGCTCCTTGACAATTGCTAACCTCACCTATTTAAAAATCTTGCCCCCCCCTCTTTATTATAATTATTTAAATAATCTCTTTGACTAATGACATTACAGCTCCTGTATAGTAGGCTCAAGTCTCTTGGGAATTTAATCATATTTATTAGAAACTATTTTAATGGCAAGTTTGGATGTGTCCATTGGTTTGGACGTTCCTTTGCATTTTTTCCCTTTGAAAATGATGTACTAGTTGCAGATATTTTGCTATGCGAAAAGTCTGGTTATCTCAAAATGAAGCCATAGTTTGTAGAAGTCCACTCGAAATCAGTATACGATTTCAAGAGCAAATGAATTTAGAACATTATTTTGTTTATTAAAATAAATCAAGTCAGACTCATGTTATTGTATTGAAGGAAAAACTCTTGCTGTAAAATTAAAGAAAATTTTTAATCTTTGTTTTATTGCTTCATGAGTATATAAATAATTCACTTCTAATTCTGTAATTTAATTTCAATCCTAATGCATTAAACTTTGATTAAATCTTCAGTACATTTCCGCTATAGAAATTTGTAAACATGTTATTAAATCGAAATGAATCATTTATATTGTGAAATAAAAAATGCATTATAAAATTTATGTAACTGCTATTATTTTTTTCTCAACATAGGCTAGAGTTTTATGATTTTGTATTGGATTTGATGGAATATTTAACAGATAATTAATTATTTAATGGGGTCATACACAAAAAATAATTTAAATTATTCTTTAGATCACATTTATATTTAAAAATTATTACAAAAATAGCCTTTCACAAGAAATATTCTGAATTCATAAAGTATAAAAATACTCTTATCATTGCTCAGCATTCATTTACAATGAAATTCATGTATATATGTTATTTACGGAAAGAAATGCTTCCCCTTTTCTTCTAATGCAAATAACGAAACAACAACAACAAAAATTGTCTTGAAGATAAGGGATACAAAATGAAGAAAAACAAAATAAAGCAAGATGCTGTAATATGAGTTAATACGTCAAAATACTTCAGCTCTTCAAAATACTTGAGCTCTAAACCTTCGAAACTACGCTGCTTACAAAACTTTATCCTTACATAGATATAACGGTTCATTATCTAAGCAGTTTAAGGACTGAAATATGCGATAAATTTTAGATCGATGCATTAGATAGAATTTTAATTATCTCTTTGACGAATAATTATTTATGGAAATAAACGCAATTCAACCGTTTTAATTTACATAGCAAAATAAGGGTTTTTTTTCCAGTTCTCCTCAATTTTAAAGACTGTTCTTTCTTTTACTCCAAATTTATTCAAATTATTAGTTGATTTTTAATTTGAGGAAAATTTTTTTTCTTGATTTTTTTGACTAGTCACACTTTGTTATGATTTGTAATTTAATCCGACTCGCCATATTTAAATACTTCTTCATCCAGTTAGAACATTACGTTCACTTACCTGCATATGCATTTTGCAATTAATATTTATCTTAAGTACTCTTTATAGGCGTCTTATGCATTCTACCTTCAAAATTTACAGCATCACTGGAAAAATAATAAAATACAGATATTCAAAATTACCTAAATTTTTACAATGTCACAAAAGGCAAAAGAAATAGGATTTAGAATATTTTAAAATAATATTCGATATATTGCAATATTATAAAAATCAAATAGCTGTAAATGTGGTATAAGTTTAAAAAATAGTAAACAGTTCTTTCTTACGTATTATTATTCCATTTTCAGTTGTAATGTTAAACTAAAATATCCCACCTTTTAATTTTAAATCATAAAATTAAATAAAGACTGTTTTAAGAACTTAAATAGCAAACTACCAGATAACATACGCACACACACAGAGAAGGAGGGAGAAGGAAAAAATGAATTTTTAACACAGAGGCATATGCTTTAAATTTGACAGATATCTCCAAATTTTTCGTTTCAAATTATTCATACATTAAAGTTTAGGATATTCAGACTTCAATCTAAAAATTTTAACTCACAAAATCAGATTTTTTTCCAAAAATAAAAGTGAATGTATTGGGTCGGGGATCAAAGCGTTTTTATATTTTCGTTGTTTTCCAACGATTTTTTGCTGCTTGTCAAAGTGTATAGTATTCATTCGATAGAATGAATTTCAGCTTTCTCTTTCTGCTCTACAAAGCTATGCTAATTGTCTTTTTGAGTAATTTAATTTTTAATTACTTTTATGGCTTAAAAATGGAATATCCAGGAGGTAAAAATCAATATTTTCGACACCTGCTCTTCTTCTCTTTTCATCCAGGTCCAAAAGCTGCTTAAGCAGCATGGGACATTTGCAACGAATACGAAGATGGTGTCATAAGCAAGTCTGCAGCAGGGAAATGGTCAACCCTGACCCCCATCCAAAGAAGATCATGATCTGGGCTTAGCGGGGGGCTGGGAGGGCATGGTGTACTGAGAAATGCTCGAAAAGAATGTCACGGTCACCAAGAGGCTCTACATAGCCCAGCTACACCACATGAAAGAGGCTATGCGACTGAAAAGATCCCATCGATAAGGCCAAACCATAATTATTCACGACAACGCCAGGCCTCATGTTGCACAAGTCGTCAAAGCCGCACTCCAAGAGCTTGAATGGGGGTCTTTCAGCTTAGTTTAGTTTGGTTTAGTTATATTAACGTCCCGTTACAAAGCACCACGAGGGCTATTTTGGGACGGTCCTCGTCATTTTGAACCACGGTCAGATGACTAGGATGACACCTGAATTGGTACCGCCCTCTCCACACCAGCTGGAGGACGTTTGGCCAAACAAATTTGACGTGAAAGAGACTCCCTCACACGACATTTCTTCGGTGGAATCGAGTCTTGAACCTGAAACTCTCCGGTTCCGAAGCCGAGACCTCACCACCCGGCCACAGCGGCCAGGAGGTCTTTCGGCATCTCCCTTATTTTCCAGATCTTGCTCTGTTGGATTACCATTTTCTCCGCTCCCTGTCGAATTATATTAAGGGAGTTACTTTCGACAATAAAGAGGGCCTTATAAACCAGACCGGGTGATTTTGGGTGGAACGGCATCGACAAATCGGTCGAGAGGCGGGAGGAGGTCGTAAACAGAATACATAATCGATTGTTATTACTAATGATTTTCTTTAAAAAAAGTCTTTGATAAAAACTCTACGAACTTATTCCCCAACCCAATAAATATATGTGTCTATCAGTCTATTTAAAACATAGATCATTGTACATAGATATACTAAATTTGACACAAATATATTTGGGAGAAAGAAATATGCAATTCAATGCATTTAAAAATATTAATACAAAAATAATGTTATCTGAAACCTAAAATTTAAAAAATATATATATTGGTTTTCTTGTCTTTATATTGCGTATTTTTATTCTGTAAAAAGAATAGAAATCTTAGATAGTATGTATGTTTTATAGACAAGACCTTCCGTTTATATTTTCGTATTTAATGATAAAAATTTCATATAAACAAGAATATCAGACTTTTAAAAATAAGATACGGTGTATTTTTATAATTAAATCAGACTTATTAAGCTATTCATTTCATCTGTATAGGAATTATTTATTTGATTTCCATAAATTCAAAAGCTTTGAACAGATTTAATTTCAAATAGTAGGAAATTTATCAACTGTTAAATTCCCTTATTGACTTATGTGCTATTAATTAGTTTAAATGTACGTTTAAATAATCCACTTATCTTAAAACACATGGAATCTTTTGTGATGGTAATAGTTAAGTATAGGTGTAATTTCTTAGGATGGAATCTCTATTATAGATTTTCTTTTAAAGTTTATTGATTTTCATTTGAGAAATGCATTCAGCCTACTTTGACTGTGAAGGAATAACTCAGCGAATTTAAGCGTATTAATGCAAGCTTCTTGATGTTTTTAGTTGTATATTTTAAATTTATCACGTTTGGCGGCCACTTAGTAAATTATGATTAATGGTTAAGGGAAATTTCAATTGCTTCCACAACAAATTTTTCTTAAACTTTGAATTTTGATATATATATATATATATATATATATGTGTGTGTGTGTGTGTGTGTGTGTGTGTGTGTGACGAAATTTCAAAAATATAGGCACTATAGGCACATAGAGTCAAAATGTGGTTGTGATTATTAATACGCTACATGTTTCGATACTTTTCAATAATTGTAAACAGTTAGTAACACTAAATTGTTTTCACATCAAATAGTTGAATAAAAATTCCCGAATGACAGTTTTACATATAATTTATTTTTAGTTTTCATTAATTAAGACGTCACCGCCTTGACTGATTTTTATGTTTCATGGAAAATAAAATTTTTGTTACAAAAATAAGTAGGATTGCGTAGGTTTTACTCTTCAGAAAAGAGATTGCAAATGAAAACTTTGGAAATAATGGAATATATGTTACATTTAATATCTCTTCCACAATAATATACGTTACTAAATTAAGAAATGAATATTCCCATTTTTCAGCTTTATGTTATTAAGCGTTAAATATAAATATTTTGATAAATTCTTACAGACTTGAAAACTGGAGGTGTAGAAAATAACAATAATTTAAATACGAAAATGCGTATTTTCCGTTATTTAAGCTTTCCTGCCTCACTATCTGGAAATATCTTTTGAGCTTAATCTAGATGCAAATATGCCTTCTTACTCCCTCAAAGATATCGTAATCAGAACTCTTTCAATTTCCAGGCAATACGAAACTCTTTGAATAATAAATACAATCTAGATTACTTTTTGCCTAGCGAAACATGCATCACCTATCTCTCCCTAAGAAACGACGCCTGTTTTTCTTGAAACTGCTGTATGGTTTGTTTCCACAAAACTAGCATTAAAAAAAACATCAACACATTCGAAGTTCGTATATTATGATAGAGACTTACCTAGAACCCAGGAAACCATCTCTCGAGCAGAAAATGAAATGCAACGAAGCCAAACAATAGAGATATGAGATACATCATATATGTGTGAGGATCTAAAATTGGAAGGACGCCGTTCGTGGAGTTAACGCCCTTCTATTCCCTGGATATACAACCCCATTAGAAAAAACATTGCTGGGAGTTCTTTAGGGAATCGTATCAAAGGGCATCCTATGTGTTTTCAGTGAAGAATTTCATTCGGGATGAAAAAATTTGAGGAAAAATAAATTTTAATAAATGCAATTATTTTTTAAAAACTGGAATCGCCCTAGTTGAAAATTTATTATAAGCACCAGAAAGCCCAGAGTTATTTTAGAATAAATATGATAGAATCGGAAACAAATCAAATTTTACTGGGAGTTAATTTTATTTTGGTTTTCATTTTTTTTTTTTTTTTTGGTGAGGAATCCATTTTGGCATTAAAATATAGAAGTCTCTGAAGCTAGATTTATGAAAACGTTAAAACCAGATAGAAATATTTAGATTATTTCAAATTATGAATGCAAATACTCCACTAATTTTTAAAAAATTATTATTCTATATAAACGAAAATGAATGTTTCTCTGTATGTCTCTTATGCATTACCGTATTTCTCATCCGCCTCCAATAAAATCTCGACAAAAAAATGTTTGCACTTACGCGAAGGTATAGGGATAAAACAATATTCTAAAGTATAAAATATTTTCAGATCTATTAACCGCATCTATTAACCATGGATTAATCACCGAATAACTCGCCAAGGAGACACAACAGATTCAGAAGAGATGCTAAATTCAATCTAGACGTTAATATTTCATAGAAACTGTACGAAAACGCCATGTAAGTCTTTCTCTGAGGTAATAGATTTTTAGGGGAACCAATCCTATAATTTTCATATTTTAATTAAAATTCAATAAAATTTTAGCGTTTTTCGCAGTAACTTTCGAAAATATTATAGTACAAATAATTTTGCTCCATCTTAGATTTCAAAAAATTATCTTTTCAATTATATTAACAATTTTATGGTATAAATATATTTTCTATGTTTTATCAATTTTAAAAGAAAATATTTCAATAACATTTTCTAACATTAAACTTGAGAATTCTAACCTAATATTAAACGAATCACGATTTGCAATAAATAGTTTCTTTTATTACCATTCTGAAATAACATCAAGCTTTACAATTGTAAATGAATACACAAATCTAATATATAAAAATGAATATTTGTTTGTAGAATTGCTTAATAAAAATAGTATAAATACTATTTATGCTTCTTCTTTATGTATCCTTCAATTTCAATCAGTTTATTCATTGCAAACAAGAAAATAAATATCATTCTTAATTTAACAAGATAACTATTTCAAATTCCAAACGATGTTACCAAGATTATTTCTTCTGCGGTAGCAACGCGCAGGGTAACGGCTAGTGCAATATAAAACAATATAATTACCAAATCCTCTTTCTGCATTTGTATAAAAGAAACAATAGGGAAGAAGAATAAATAAAAAATATTAACTATTTGAGTATGCCATACAGACTAATCATTTTAGAATTTTGAATCTTTTCTCTTCCAGATGCTATAATATTTAGTATTTCGAATATATTTTTCTGTTTCCACTCCTTTCTGCACTATTAACAAGAAAGTGATATTCGTAGGGTTCTGACTGCGTAGAAAGAAATCCCAAACCTAAGCACACAAATTATTTTCTTGCAAGCCAAATGAGATAGCAAAATTTCAATTACACTCTGAATAAAAAGAATTGAAAATACTTCCACAACGCACATTTCTTTGCATCTATTTCTTTGAGAAACTTAGTAGCTTTGATATGAGTATAATAAGAATCACTTTAACAGTCTCCACCGAAGAAATAAAAAAATCAAAAGTAGATAACATAACTTTGTTTTATACGAAGACTCCTTTTTGAGAAAGGATATTAAAATGGCTCAAACGGGAACTATGTAAGGCAATAGAATAGACAATTTCATCTTATCTATTTAAATAAAAATGAATGTTTATCTACATCTCTCTTATACCTTCCTAAACGATTCATCCCATTGGGATAGAACTTGTTCAGCTAATTGTTTACACCTACGAGACGGTTATGGAAACAAAACAATTTTTCCAAAATTTAAAAAAAGTGGAATCTCAACCGCATCTATTCACCTCGGATCAATCCCAAAATAACTCGCCGAGGATATATATATATATAT
>JAPMOQ010038378.1:2233979-2253532 GCA_026543055.1 Argiope trifasciata
TATATTAAACAATATTGCGAATATTGATCCATGTCATACAATATTGTACACTATTTGTGTGCTACTAGGGAATAAATTTAGCAGACGAATGACTTCAAACAAGTTTGATGTCAGAAAAGTTTGGCAATTATTGAAATATGTTACATGACCGCATAATAAAAATAATTTCCGAATTACCACTAAATCACTTAATTTCAAAGAATTAGTACGTTCAAAAACGAGTTTGTTATCCTATCAATGTCTTCCACAGTTAAAAATGAAGAGCGAAGAGTGATATTTTCTCTAAATTATAATTTTTACCAACGAATCGATATAAAACTTAACAATATTTTTTGATATTTAAATAATAGTTTTTAGACTTTTTACCGTCTATTAAAGGCTATTTTCAAATACTGTTAAATCAGAAATGAAGCAAAACTTTTTCTGACCTCTTTAATACTTTTATTAAAATATTCTTAAATTATTTTTTTTTAAATATGAGCCAATATGCTACATTTCGATTTTCTGCCTAACAGAGAGAACATTTTTATTTCCCAGAGAAGTGCTACTATCCTGTTTTCATAGCTGAATTTATTGCCATATCTAATACGATGACACTAGCCAGCCACTTGAATGAAACAATAGAGAATTATTTCCCGTTCGTAGGAAAGCAGTAATTGTTCTAGAACAATAATCAGAAATCAGACCTGATGGAATAATTGCCAAAATTCTCTAATTTTTCGGATCTTTCGTTTGTGTTTTTTCACTAAAGCTGCTAAATTCTTCACCAAGCTCAGAAATTATTGATTCAGTCTGTGTTCAAATAAAGATAAAAGTATCTTAAATTGTTATTGTCTGACATATGCACTAATGACTCCAATTTTCAAAAGCTTCAACATCTACAATACCATGGAGCTTTTTTTAATCGTGAATATTCCATAGTATAACGAAACTTCTTTGCAGATAAAGGAAACTATGAGGTTTCAGAAGAGTTTAAAATATAGCTTTGTCAACATATTCACTTCACCAGTTCAAACATACAGTATATACTCAAACATACATATATTCATTTAAAATCTTGATATAGAAAAAATATTGATGAATTGTATAAACAGATATTTTGGCTATTTTTTTCAGAGTTTCTATGAGTCATGAGATTTCATTTTATATTAATTATCAATTATTTTAATTTGACTTGCGAGGCAAATTGTGCATGCATTGTTTAAATTTGAATCTGGTACTATTATTAGAGAATGAACCTTTTATCTCATTTGCTCTTTTTATTTTCACAAGAGAATAACATTATCACAAAGATATTTATGAATTAATATATTAAATTTCATTTTACCTATTTTTCATTAAAATATGAAGAACTCACATTGATGCTTGTTATAATCTATTCCATTTCCTGTAGTTTGGGAAAGGGTAATTTCTAATAACCATTTCAAATTTGTAGCAGTAAAATTCCTAAACTTTAAAATCAGATTAATTGAACAATTTCCACTACTTATGAAAGCTGAATACTGAACAGTTTACAGTGAATCAATCTATTTTCGAAATGAACTTCAACCTCAGAATGAACTTTTTAATCCGGTTCTTCGCGAGATTAAAAACTTTTCATGTATACATTTTTAACGTAAAAACTACTTTACTATAAAATATTATACTTTTATAACCAAAAATCTTTTTGGAGCTCTATATCTGTTTATTTGCAATACTAATAACATAAAATATCCATAAATTGGACGTTTTTGTGATAATAGTCCTACAAATTTAATCTACACATACGGAAACATAAGAAGCATGTAACGATCATTTTGAGAGACAATTGGTTATATAGTTAATTTTTCATTTATATGAAACAAAAATGAACTAAATCAGTAGTTTCCTGTTAAAAAATGTTCATTCACTATTGTTAACGAGTTATATTATTTAACGGCTAATGATTCAGCCGTTTATTACAGTAACGGGAGTGGAATTTGTTGCAAATAAGTCTTAAAGATTGGGCCCAGCAAAAGAAAAAGTTTAAATTAAAATATAGTTTAATAAGAGGAACGAACACAATACCTGATAAACTATTTACAGATATGACGGAAAAACTTATCAATATAAAGATGGTGGTTACATGACCTGAGAATACCACAGAACAATATTACAAATATAATGATACGTATTTATATCATGTCTTATGTTTCATATAGGGTTTAATAAATGCCAGATACAATATCTATAAATAACTATGTTTCATATCAATTGAAGAAATGTGCAGACGCATAATAGTCGGTCCAATATGCCTTGCATCATTTTAGAACAAAGTACGAGACACAAAAGTATTTGGAATTTAAAACCTTAACTCTGAAATTCCCTAACATCTGGGCTTCTAAAATATTTCACTTCGAATTTTCCTCTTAGAATTTTGTTGATGTGTTTTAGCAAGAACTCTTTGCACGTGTTATTAAGAATAAAAATATTTCATACGCTCTTGAAAGATTTTATTTCGAATTCTTTGTATTTATTTGAGCGGTGCAGTTATTTTTTCCTTTGAGCATCGTTAAATTACCTTTTTTAAAAAAATTGCCTCGGGTATTATCATAACAGAAAGTTTAAAAAATATATAATGATGGAGGATTTTTATGCCTTAATATTGATTAGCAAAGGAGTAGTTAAGATTTTCTTATTTCCAAATTGACTATTATAATTTTTTTTAAATATATATATATATATATATATATATATATATATATATATACCTGTCGGAAAAACTGAATTGATATCGTTGGGAAAATAAAAGTTTGAATTTTAAGATAATGTAAAAATATATATTATGGAATACATTTCTCTGCAGTTATTATAAAAACAGGCAGAAGTTTGGCTATTTCTCATAGCTTCAAACCGTGTTGTTTAAATTTGTCGCATTTGTTCTCTCAAGCTTTACGTGCTCTGCCTCTGTCTAAGCAATTAATCTATGCTCCCTCTTAAACAGAATTAAATCTTTATTTAAATCTCATTCAAAGTAATTGAAGTATAACAGGAACACCCGCGTTGCGTAGCAATACTATCTCCAAAGCGAGTTTCAAGGTTTGAAGTTTTAGTTGCCCTAAACTTGAGTGTAGAATGAACGAATTAGGGATCTTCTCATCTGTTTCTGTGCAGAAAGCCTGGATGAGGGCGAGATGTTTTCAGCCTAAGGGGTTTCACCCTTCCTAGTGGTGAAGTGGAGAAGGTGGCCAGAAGCGCAGTGAATCCCGAGAGAATGTAGCAGTTTGAAGATTTAAGGACTTTTTGGTGCTGCTAAACTATTGTTGGCTGCTGGCTTATGATATTGCTTGCTTTGCGTGTGGTTGTAGCGAAAATGGGCTCTTTCTTTTAGCTATGTAAATGTATTGAATATACAACACATTTTAGGGTCTATTTTCAGGATTTGGTATGAGGTTTTTACTTTTTAAGAGGGTTTATCAACCAAATTCTGCCACCTCAGAAGATATTAACCCAGTAGCGAAACGCATACTTTTTAAGCAACTTTTCAAAACAACTCCCATTCCGTATCTTAATAGCCCCAGACATCTTTCTTCAATCATTGCAAGATTCCGCACAGGACACTTTAAAGACACGAAAATAGGACCAGACAATACTAGATCCTACTCCATTGGTAAGCATTGCCCCATATCACAATGAAGCCCAGAATATAACTTCAACTGCCCTGCCATGGCTGCTGCCATCTTTGGACTCTTCGGCCCTCTTTCGAAGGAAAAGGTTATGTGCACCCTTCAGGCTCCGAGGCTCGTGGTGCTCGATCTAGACTTTTGGACACATTTGAATTTTTTATTATCCAAAAGCAAGAGGATTTCTTTATCATTTTTGCTCAGATTGTTTAAAAGGTTATTAAAGAGCTTTTTAATGCTATCTGTCAAAGTATTATCTCGTAGTTCATTGCACATGACCACAGTTCTCATGAATCATCGAGCTTTGCAGATATGTTTTATAATTTGATTGTACTGTTATATGAATTGGGCACTGCATTTTGTAGCATAACCCCGAGCAGGACATGCATATGTGAGTACGGTACGATAAAGTTCTACATTAAATTTATTTGTTAATATTTTCTATACTATACCCTAGCTGCTAAACGCTGCCTGCATTTCATCACAGAACCTAAAAAAAAATAGTTTGTAGATAATTAAATCAAAATGCTTTCAATACGAATGCTTTATTTTGAAGATCCTGAATTTCGATAAAAAAAATCATAATTTAATACAACAATTTAGTCCAAATCAGCACAAATTAAAATGCCTTACTTGATTTAATGGCTGAAACGTTTTTTTTTTTACTCAAATTACAACAATATGTTGTTGGATGTTCTAAAGTCTTTTCACACGCACATAAAAAGAAGTATACGAAGAGCGAAAATATGAATAAATTGGTGTTATCAAAATGGAGTGAATAGTTGAATATCATGTAATAAGTCTTTTCAAGTAATCCGAATGCCATAAAAAGGAATTATACAAAAAAGTTCCTTTTATATTTTGAAATACCGAAACCTATCTTCGCAAAACATTAAAAAATTTCAATTTATCTCCTGAATTCTATAATCTTTGTTCTTTTGAGCATAGGTGCATATTTAGTTTTTTATCCAGTCGATACTGCATCGTTTAGCGGTGGAGGGGGTAGGGTAGGTGGTTGTATGCAAGAAGAAGAAGGTGTATTGTTATTTTTCTGTCATTAGGCAATTAAAACGAGGTGCATGTATACAATTAGAAATCATATAAAGTAGATGGCATATTGAAAATAAAAAGGTAAATTGTCCTGCTTTCTTTCTTTATCTAAGTTTTAAAGCCATTTACTTGAAATGAATATTCAAGGCTTACTTCAGCAATTCTTTTATTGGCGTTGAGCATTAGCATGCAAATGCGCAGCTTTTGAGAATTCAAATAAATTGGGGTTTTTTTCCCTTCCTTCCTTTTTTTGTTTTACACCAGTGTGCATAGGGTGGATGAAATTTAAATGTAGCACAAAGTCCCGTGAAAATATTTCTCTACTTTGATTGATATCCTTCGGGATAGAATTGCATACTTAAATTGGTGGATCATTGATCCGTAAACTGTAGAAATTGTGTTATCAGTAGCGTAGGCTTATTTACCCTTTTATATTTATTGGATATTGTATTTGTTGAGCTAAAATATTTTAAATCTTCTTTGAATAACTGCGGTAGGTTTTAGTGCAACTAACCAGACGATAAAATAAGTTTTCTCTTCTGTTTATGATGAAAGTCAGGAGTAATTACTTTTCATTAAACTTAAAATGTAACTGAAAGTCTAAACAAAAGAGATTCATAAAGATTTTTATGGATGGTTTTTTAAGGAAATATGGGTATAAGGTTTAAGCAATTACACTTTATACAAACTTAACAGATACTTTGTTTATGATATTAAAAACAAAATATTCGATTGATATGTAAATTCAAAGATTTAGATTTCAACTACTTTTGGCTCATTTTATAGTGATTAAAATTATTGATCACATCTCCTTATATACGATCACTAGTTTTAGAGAGGTGAGATCATTATTTTTGGAAAGCCTCACATCAAAAATCTCGGAAAAAGTAAACTAATCTCAGAAAAAATTTATTCTTGTTAATGTATTCGTGTCGGTTAACGCAGTCTTCTGATGTTTGCAAAAGTATTCTATTAGTTTTTAGCCTTGCAGGTAATATTGAATAGACTTCAATCAAGACTAAAAAATCTAGGAACACTAGTTTATTACACATTTTGACCTTGTTATTTATTCTGTTATAAAAAGGATCATTATTTTCCAAAAAATAAATAAACAAGAAAAAAAGGCTTCGGAAAACTGGCTGAATGAGCGATATATTTTAACGCGCATGTAATCGTTGTAACTCCCGAACACTTTTTCGAAAGTCATTATCCTTCTCAATTTACTATGGCAAAAATTTATGTGTATTCCTCAAATACCACTAGAAGCCAAAAAAAAGGGGGGATATGAGATAAAAAGTCTGGTATTAAAGTATTTGAAATGTAACCGAGATTAAATAAAATGTGTTCTCAAGACAAAAAAAAAACTTTTTGAGATTAAAAACAAGCATCTTGTGGATATTTCTCTAGGGAGCTACCTAATTGCATATTCATGTTTCACGGTAGCAGAGTTCTTATTGAAATCGAAACCACGTGATTTCCTTATAAGAAGACATTTTCCAGTAAAGTAACTCTTTCCTTTTTTATATCTGTGCAGAAATTGAATATTGTTCTTTTTTTGTTTAAATTTAAAAAAAAGTAGACAATACAGATTCTTGGAAAACAGCGCATTATTTTTTCCCATGGATGATTCTTTCTTTTAATAGTCAAAATATAAATATCTAAGCTGCGTAAGAAATTTTAAATTGTTTTACCATATTTATCTTTCAGATATGGTTTTGTAACTATTCTGGTAAAATCTATCTTATAGTTTTTCATCTTCAGTTTACAAATATTCCTCCTATTTGTTATGAGCATATTATTATTCGGATATTCTTATTAGTCTCTTCTATTCTACTGCTATATTTTATGCTTCTATTTGTTGTAGAATTTCTTAAGACATTCAAAATTTAGTTTTCTTAATTTTTATTTTCCATTCATCTCTGCATTCTAATTCACAGATTCATTTAAAAAGGATTTTTTTGTTCTTCATTCAGCCCTCCCGAAACTTACACAGAGCCAAAAAAATTCCATTCTTATGTTTATTTTTTGTCTGTTGGAAATAATATCGGAATTTGTTTGGAAACATATTATATTCTAAAAATCATGTATTTACCAAAAATATTAAAAATTTCCAATGTTATGATATTGAATGTTGGAAAGATGTAATCAGATAACACTAAAGAAACGTTTTACTTTATTCACATAATATGGGATAACAGCAAGGTTAATATCCGGTAGAATTTAAATAACAAAGAGGAAGAATACAATATTTTAAAATATTATCTTAAGAATATTTCTTTATTATTTTATCATCATTCAAATACATACGACTATGAGACATAGTGCACATACTGGGTTTTTACAAAAACGGCGTTGAGTAGATGTTTTCCTTTTCATATTTTGAGGACGAATGACACAATATTTTCTTGCAGGTAAAATGATTATACTATTTCCTCTTCTTTATTAGTAAGATCCATTTCTTTTAAAACAACAATATCTTATCCTAGACCAAAAAAAAAGGTGAACATAGTAGCAATTAGCTAGAGCGTTAAGCATTTATTTCAATCACAATTTCAGAGACGTAGAGACAATTGCACCACAAACAGTAGCGAAAACGTTGTCAAAGGGCTCAGTTTTCCTCTCGTGTTCAAATCTGGACAGCTGCACAAATACTTGTAGAGCTTTTATGTAAAATTCATTAAGATTGGTTATTTATGTGGATTATATTTCCGGAACTGCAGATTAAATTTGAAATTAAAATAAGTGACACTATATCAAGTCGCCATAATTTTATTCCATCAAAAGCAAGATACTACTGTTCGCACTTTTTTTTAAGGGACAACTTACAGAAAACAAAGATAAACAGATAAAGATGTAGCTGCTACATCACTCCTTCCCCACTAAAATAGGAGTTAGGATATATATATATATATATATACTGATGGAAAAAAATCCCAACACTGGGAAGGAGCTGTGCTAGATAAACAAAATTTGGTAGGCGTGTTTATACATCTGAAAGATGACGTCGATTCAAATTTCGAGCTACGCGCGTAAGTGGGGCGCTAGTAGCGACACAATGAACATGCAAATGAGGTTTGCTTTAAATAAGTGTTGTAAGGTTCGTGATCGTTATTTACAGTTGAGACTTGACTTAGTGGGTTAAAGTTAGTCAAGAATGCCTCTGAGAAGACGAAGAAGCCATTATCAACAGCTCACTGAGTTTGAACGAGGTCGTGTTGTAGGGCTACGAGGAGGTGGGTTTTCTTTCCGCGATATTGCTGAAAGACTTGTCAGGAATGTATCCACTGTGTATGAGTATTGGCGGCAGTGGTCAAGGGAAGGTACTGCCTCAAGAAGACCAGGTTACGGGTGGCCACGTGGTACTACTGAGAGGGAAGACCGTCGTATTCGGCATATGGCTATGGCTAATCGTACTGCGTCTGCAGCTGAAATTCGAGCTGCAGTTGCCACCACAGTGACACAACGAACTGTTACAAATCGGTTACTTCAATGACAGCTCCGAGCCAGACGCCCTGTACAGTGCATTCCACTGACTCCAAACCACTGCCTTTTGCGACGTGAATGGTGTCAAGCTAGAGCTCATTGGAGGACGGAGTAGATATATGTTGTGTTTTCTGATGAAAGCCGGTTCTGCCTTGGTTGCAGTGATAGCCGTTTGTTGGTTAGAAGGACGCCAGGTGAACGTCTGCTAGTGACCTGTCTGCGGCCTAGACACACAGGGCCTACTCCTGGAGTTTTGGTTTGGGGAGCAATTTCGTATAACAGCAGGAACACTCTCGTGATTATCCCACGCACCCTGACTGCAAATTTGTACGTCAGTCTTGTGATACAACCTGTTTTGCTGCCATTCATGAACAGCATTCAAGGGGGTGTTTCCAACAGGATACCGCTCGCCCTCATACCGCTGTTGTAACCCAACATGCTCTACAGAGTGTCGACATGTTGCCTTGGCCTGCTAGATCACCAGATCTTTCTCCAATCGAGCACGTATGGAACATCATTGGACGACAACTCCAGCGTCATCCACAACCAGCATTGACCGTATCTGCATTGACCGCCCAAGTGTAACAGGCATGGAACTCCATCCCACAAACTGATATCCGACACCTGTACGACACAATGCATGCACGTTTGCATGCTTGCATTCAAAATTCTGGCGGATTACACCGGTTACTAATGTACCAACATTTCACATTTGAAATGGCTCTTCTCGCCAATGGCTCTACCTGTGATCTTGAAACTTTAATCAATTAAATATGTTACCTAGAGAAATGTATTCCTAAAATTTCATTACTGTGTAATAAGTTTTTCTTGGTGTTGGGATTTTTTTTCCATTTGTATATATATATATATATATATATACAAATTAATTTACAATAATGAATAGCATGTGCTTAATCTCTGTAACGCGCTGGAAATCTTACATGTCTACCAGATTGTGTAATATTTTAACTTTATATTTCAAATTAAAATAAGCGAAACTATATCAGGTCGGCATATTTTTATTCTATCAAAAACAAGGTACTAAAGTTGCCCCTTTTTAAAAGGACAACGTATAAAAAAGCTAAGATATTAAAATACAAATGCAGCTGCTACATACTGCTGAATAAACTACTCGAAGCTACTGAGGAGATGATTGTATTCAAGGATAAGAAACCATGTGATAATGACGACCAATGAAGAATGAAGAGTCAGTATGACTCCTGTTTCTTGTCATGGATGAAATAAAAAAAAATCAGAAATCAAAAAATCAGCTAAATGAGAAAATTGCTAAAATCAGAAAAAATATTTCAAATCAACTCGTACATCATTCAGGTTATTTATAAATTGGACATGATAAATGTCCATCTAAGAAATAAATCAAACCAATAAATAAACCAATATAACAGAATGAAAATTTTTAGCCAAAAATTCTTTAATTTACATTCTTAGTTTTGAAACATTTTGTTGAGAATGTCAACATATGTATAATATAAGAAATGAGCCATGAAGACTATAATAAAGGATCCAACTTAATTTTTTAGTTAAAAAAGTTTAAAATAAGTAATAGAATTAAACCAAAAGCGAAAAATTATATTTTTCAATTACCTTTTAAAAATATTATTCAAGATAATGGATATTCATAAATTTTTCAATTGTGGAAAACAGCATTATAACAACTCGAACGCATATAGACATAGTAAACTTTGTGAGAATGGCTAAAAATTTTTCTATGTTATATTAAATCTCATACTAATTCATCTTGTGAAAGAAAAATAATTTTGTAGTTCCATTTTCATGGAGTAGTTCCATTTTCAGAGCCCCTCAACCCAAATGAAAGAAATGTAATTTAATTCCCCCAATTTCAAACTCATAAAATTTAACAAACATACTCTTGAACTCATTATTTCATTTAGATTCTATAGTTTTAAATATATATATATTTTAATTTCTTCTAGATAAAAAAAAATTATCAGTTTTCTAAAACATACGCTTATCTGCCCAAAGAAAGTTTCAATGTCTGCTGGCTGAATAAAATCCTTCAGGTTAATTTGAATGTAACATTTTGTTCATATTTGCTCTTAACACGTATTCGCAATTTATTAAAAATATTTGCTCATTCTGTAAATGTTAAATTTTTGTTTTTCCTTATTCTTTTAAAGGTTTACTATAAACATAACAGTCAACTTTCAGCGACATTTAAAAATGCTCCCCTACATTAGTGTTTTTCTTTCATGCTTATAAATATTATGAATTCAGTTGTTGTTTCGATGGTATAAAAGTTTTAACATTCCTAAGCAAACTTTTGAGCACTGGAAATTATAGATTCATGTACACTTCTCTGTATTTTCTGCTTGAAAAGAAACTAGCTTCATACTGCTCAAAGTCGTAAGTACGTTTTTATTTGATTAAAAATGTAGGTTTAAAAACCGTTTATACTGTTTATTGTCTAAAAGTTTGATTAAAAACTGTTTTACACCCATACCCATAAATAAAGCATAATACAAGTTCAGGAAAAGAATGAATAAGAAACGAAACCAATGCGATTTATTTGTTAAGCCGATTTATCAAACAAAGTTAAAGAGCAAGAAAAGATGCTGTATGTTTGATATATTTATAAAAAAATTGTGATATTTTGCTTCCTAAGGCAAATTACAAAAAAAACCTATTTACAAAAACCAATATTACATGGTTTGTATGTTGGTTAATGTGGCTCCCAGACGATGCAATATAATCCGTACAACGCCCAGGCAAGGTGACTATCAAAATATCGATCTGTTCTTGGTAAATGCAACACCACTCATTAAGCAATGCTCTCCGAACCTCCGGTAGCTATGTAGATGGTAGTTGATGGACTGCAAATCATCGGCTGAGTATGTCCCACACATGCTATACTGGATTCCGGTGAGAATGCAGGCCATGCCAGACTGCAGGACATAGACTAGGTGATGCTATATGGGTGATTTCGTCCAATCAAAGGCATTCTCTTATGATATTTACATGGTGGGAGAGGCGATGACAGAAATAGACATAATTTCTGCTCCCATGGCACTCCGAAACAAATGTACATGTACTTTCAGAATGACATCGCGATAGATTTGGCCTGCCATGATCCCAATTATAACATGCAGGATAGTTCTGGAAATAAGAATAATTCCTCCTCAAACGTGCAATCCTGCATCACCGTAAAGACATCATAAAATGATATTCTCTTCGTGGGGACGGGTGCTTAGCTCTCTCCCTATAAAAGTCCAGCGAGACACGGCCAGCAAGCTAAACCTCGATTCGTCGGGAAACATCACACAATCCCACTGTTACGGTGTCCACAATGCATGTTTTCTACTCCAGGCTAACAGCAGGCGACAGTGAGTTGCAGTAGGTGGAGCACTCTTGATATGCGTATGAGCATATAGACAAATCTGTCCAAAGCGTCTGTACATGGTTTGCCTTGAAACTGTCTTACCAGTGGCTAAAGAGAGGGTGTGATGTTGTGCTTCGTCTCCTTCTTTTGGCAGTAACTGCCAAATACCAGCCCTCAGTCGTCTTTGTAACTCAGGAGCTGTAAAGTCTACTCACATTACCATAATCTTGGAATCGTTTCCATAGCCTGGGGATGACACTCTGGTGATTCCGAATTCCTAGAACACTCCCAGCTGGGTGGGCACACATTCATACGGCCAATAATTCTACAACGTAAAAAATCATCCACATGCATCTATTGCGTCATAACTATGTGTTCATTGCAGTAAAAGACTAAGTACTTGCGAATAATTTTACTCCTTTGCCTCTGTTCCTTACACATCACTCTCTTACAATCTCCTTATTCTGACGTTCTATAGGTGTCATCTGGTAGATTTCTGCAATTTGCATATGAAGTTTGAAGATGTGTGTAATCATTTTAAGTGTGATATATGCTGTAATGTCTTAATTCTGATCCATCAAATAAAAGAGTAGAATTTCAGAAAAATCTTTTATTTACAGTCATATATATATACAAGCATAAGAACAATTTGTTCTAATATAGATTAAATTATTTGATATTTACACAATTTGGAAGTTGATTATATTAACACAGCAGTCGAAGGTTGACGGTTTATCGTGAAGAAAGATCCCCATCAATTCGGAGAAATATCACTACAAGTCTAACAGATTGTTAGTCGCCCTGGCTACTACAGGGTGGTTAAATGTAAAATGTACCAGTCTGGAACACAAAAAGCATCTTTTTTCTTCAAAGAAAAGTCCGCATTTTATCGTTTTCCAAACTCCCCCTTCTCATTTCCCATTCGTCTACTTGTGCTCTCTACCACCCAATAGTTGTTCAGCAAACTGCCCTCATTTCCGGCTCCAGTTTGGAGTTCAAACATCCATTAATGCATCTCGTAACTGACCTTTCTGGTACACGTGTTAATGATAGCTCCTTCACAATGGGAAACATTTGCTATTCAGATGAAGGGACCCTCATTTCTGCTGAAGTTGCTTTTAATCGATGTACCACACATGTGGTGCTTCAGCTGAATCAATCAGGACCAAATGCGACGACCACTCAAATGACAAGCATTTTTAATGAAAGGATGCTCTTAAAAATGTATAAGTTGTTTTAAGCAGTATTACTGCACATTTAGTTTATAGAAACCCCATTCTCTTCTTGCAATTAGATTTAATTGTAATATATCTCGGTCTCTAATATGGAGAAACGTTTGATGACCTTCTTCTGATAACTTTTAACTGTTACTCCTTTCCATAGAAAGTGTTTCCAAAAATTTAATTTTTGTGATATTGTTAAAATAAAAATTCGTCTTGCGTGACTCTGGCCGATTATTCAAAAATATGTGTGTAAAACCACGCCATACATCTTCAAGTACTTTAAGAAGTTGAAAGTCTCGGTTGCAGTAAAGCTTCTGTTGAAAGATTGGGGAGTAAAACAACAGCAGGTGTCTGATTAGGCGATACATATTCCCCCTCTTTTACATCTTGAGGTTAAGTAACGGTTTCTAGAGCTTTGGACCTCCCATCGCATTGAATCTTGAAAATCGAAATGCACTTCGAAAATCCGTGAACAGTGAATTTTTTTCACCTGAAACCGGTATTCTAGACGATCGCAAAAAGACTTCTTTTGATAGCTCAAAGAGGAGATGACTGAAGCAGTAGAATAAAGACTGATATTTCATTTCAGATGTATATTCTACATGTTGAGATTTCAATGATCCAAAATATAATAAAATCGAATCTCAACCGCATTTATTTACCAAGGATTGATCTCCAAATAAAACGCCGAGAAAACAATAGATTCTGTAGAAATGCTAAATCCACCTTAAAGGTTAATATTTTGTAGCTATAGCACACAAATGTCATGAGCGTCATTCTCAGAGGTAACAATGTTTTCATAGATTATGCGAGAAAGTTTTGGGGAGACTAATCATGGAAGTTTTAAATTTAAATTAAATTTTAAAGTTTTTCGCAGTCACTACCAAAAATATTGTTGCACAAATCATTTTGCACCAACTTAATTTTCAAAAATTATTTTTTCAACTATATAAACGATTTTATGGTATAAATTTATTTTCTATATTTCGTCAATTTCAAAAGAAAATATTTTAATTGCATTTCCTAAATTTAAATTTGAGAATACTGAACGAATATTAAACGAATCACGAAATACAATAAATGGTTTTTTCATTACCATTCTGAAAGAACACTAAGCTTTGCAATTCTAAAAGAATACTCAAATCTAATATATAAAAAGTAATATTTGTTTATTCGCCTTTTATATATTGTCGTACCGTTCATCCTATTTCGATAAAACATCGCCAAATTATTGAATGATTGCACTTGATACTATTTGTTTTCGTCGGCAGCAATGCGCCAGGTACCAGCTAATACTTCTTATTTTTACAGGAATATATTCATTGAATTCTACACTTTATTATCAGCATTAAGGCATATAGAGCATCTTTCCAGTTGGAAGTACATACCTATCTCTAAGGGTTTAGAAGTTAGCTGTTGAAAGTGTTGTTGTTAGTTGTTGCAGTATATACTGCTTCAGATCAAGATCTCAGATAGATTACTGTACTATCCTTAAGACTCTTATTTTGGAAGTCGATTGTCGCATAGAAAACATTTGAAAATTACATAATTTGATATTCGGTTTGTTTTTTAAAGGATTTTTTTATTTCAGTTTTTTTTATTCAGTTTATTATTTTCTAAGGAAAATAACTCACTTGATAAAGCATTTTCTAAATTCAAGTAGCTATTCATTGTCTTGTTTGTATGCACTCAAAAGCGTAATTTACCAAGGGACGGGTTTAAAAATATTTTCTTCACAGCAACACTTTAATATGACACAACAGCATTGCCTATGCGCGATAAATAGCTGAAGAAGAAAAGGAGTGAAAATGAAGACTAATAGTCGATTTCTTTAAAAAATAATAAAGAACTAGCTGCATGTGATGGGAAAAAAGAGTTGGTATCAGTGAATATGACGGATATGGTTGGAAGGTAATTTATTTATTTTTTCTCAAGTAACCAAATTATGTATGATATATTTCACAGGTTTTACTAAAAAAGGGTATTGATTTTTATGTAATTGTAGTCGGCTTTTCCACTTTATGGAATAAACAAGATTGAATTCAATTGCTGGACAAATATTTATTCCCGTTTGGCGATTCTGTTCTTTCTTGGGCAATACTCTTGGGTTATTTCTGGAACTTTTTTTTAAACTTTTTCGGAAACGGTTCTCGATTTTAATAGCTTTGAGCTACTTCATATTTCACATATCTTTTGATTGTTGCTTGCACTCTGAGAAGTTTCTTTTTCTTTGAATGGCAAACAGTACTTTTTCTTCAGAGATGCAGATCATACCCGTTTAAATGGGAATACAAGAATATCCTGAACAGGAACATTCTTTGCCAATTTTCTTCCGTTTACTTAAGTAGGTTCCTCATTAAACTACGATGCTTTTAGCAAAAAAAAAAAAAAAAAAAAAAAAAAAAAAAAAACCTAATTTTAGTTTCTCTTCGAAATTTTTCCTTTTCTTTCCCGCAGGAGATAAAGTTATTGAAAACATTAGATTTCAACATGAAACCAAATTTTTGAAATAATTGTTAGCTATGAATTTTCAAAAAATACAAAACATTACAATTAATAAATATCGCTAGAATAAAGTTGAACAATTTGATGCTGTATTTGTATAAAGTATTTTTATTATAAGCATAAAATATGAATAATAAATCACCAAAAAGGTTATCAGAGGCATTTATACTTTATAAAACTTAAAATAGTATTCTGTAGCATAATTATAATATGCCTTATTTGGTTTTATATCGTTACAAATCTAATTATAAACTGAATAACATTCTACTTTAAAATCGTTTTGATGCAAAGATTCTCAGTTAGTTTGATTAATTGTACTTTTCAACATTGCCAGGGCTCAATAATACTTTTTGTTATTGGAGGTCTCAAACTGAAAGCATCTTTTTAAAAATAAAAGGATCTTCCTTGTTGAAATTACAAGTTTTGAATCGCTTTTTTAATTTAAAAAAACCTATAATTTAAATTTTTCTGGTATTTTTAATTACTGAATTTTCTTCAAAAATATGCTTTGACAGTTTGAATCCTGCTCTCAATCCATAACTCTTAAATGATGAATCCACATAGTTTAAGCAAATAAAGAACTTGTCAAACTACAGTTTAAAAATTTTCTCTTTCATTACAAATTATGTCGGTAATTAAGCCATTTTAGGATTAATTGCAGACATAATTGATATGAAAAAAATTAAGGCATTTATTTAGTATTATTTGGTATCAAAACATTTATTTAGCTTAAATAACTTCTTTCCCTACATCTAATTTAATATTTTGACATTTCTTTCTGATATGTTTCAGAAAATAATATAAAAATTTATTTCATTTCATTCTCTTTTTCATATTTATTAACAGTTAGTAAATTTCTTTAATTTTCTCAATAGGGAATTTTTCCATCAACACTCTTTTTGTAGAGATATCATATATACCAGCATCTTTCTTTAAGGCAAAATGATATCTAAAAGATGTTCATTAATACAATATATAAGGCATATATAATTTAAAAATATTCCACAATTAGTTTAATCAATTAAATAATAAACTAATAAATATAAACTATACAAATTAAACCTACACAATTCTGATTTATTTCATTGTTTTATAATTTCCACACCATAGTTTTTATATTCGTGGAATTCTACATTTAGTCAATATAACTTTTATGGTAAACAATATATGCTAAAACAGAATTTGCGAACAATTTTTTTTTATTCCTCTGAGATTAATGCATGTCTATGCCTTTTTGTTCATAAGAGTAATTAAGACGCCAAGTATGACATAAACTGCCTAATTCTGAATAGCTTGCCTTCCATTAATATGATTATTTTTTATAATACAATTAATCTCTTAATTAAACGGGATTCAATAATTTATTTCATCCATAAAACTTAAAAATTTCCTTAGAAGTCCATTTTCTTATTAGTTTTTTTAATTAAATATGAATCATTACAAATGATTTCATGAAAATCTGAAAATGAATCATATTATATTAGAGAATTTTTAGTTTAATCTTGCACATATTTATTTGATAATTATAGAAATAAAAGAAAATTAAATTAATTTAACTGAATTTTAATAATTACTTGAAATTTTATGTAAGCTAAGATTTAGAACGGAATACTTATTAAAATGGTGTAAAATAGTTTGTGACATTTAAAACACTTTTTGTAAATCGCTAACATACATGTGTTTTTTTAATGTTCGCACCTATATACTTATATTTATCCATAAAAATATAAAATTAACGAATCACGTAGCCTGCTTAAAGTCATTTCTCTCAATAGATTATTTCATGAGACAAAATAATAATAAAAAAAGTTATAAGGTTGAGATTAAAATGGAAGAAAATATTTTCAAATAATTTTAGTTAAATATTTATTTATGACAAATACATTTGTAAAATACAATTTATATCGTGAACTTATTTCCCTGATGTAAGTTTGGCGGGTTTTTTTTTATTTCATAAAATTATCATTCAGCTAGTAAATATTTGTAAAACTTTAAAATATCGTTATTTTCATACGCATTGATAAAAAAAATGCTTCTTGAAATGATTTCACGATAAATTTATCTTGATTACCTTCCACAGATTATTTGGATTCCGTTCTCTAAATCGAGCTTTTCAAATAAGTCCGTGCAAGCGGCTAATCACTGTGTGTGTGCCAAGAAGAAATTTCAATCATTTTCTGGTCTACCGATTGCAGATAGGTAGGCGAAGAATATTCCATTAATGTTAATCTTCTAACGTATTTGTTTGTTCAGCAAATTAACTTTGTCAGTGAAATTCGCTGCGATTCAAAACTTAAAAATTGTCCTTTTCACTAACTGCAATTATCCATCCAACAACACACCCTTATTGATACTGATAGATGGAGCAGTCATTAATTGCCTCCATAAATAGAAAGAATTAAAAAAAAACTTCAGTCTCCAAACGTGTTCTTTCGCACTTAAACTGATGTTACATTGCTCTTTCTTTTTAACCAGAAGGTATTAATGAGAGCAAGACAGATACTTGTTTAAGTAAGAAAATGTCGCAGGCAATGGAAAAAGGGCAGTAAGAATATTCTATTGTTTAATGATCCTTTAGTGGATTGTTCCTTACGGTGTCTTTCTTAATAGATATTTTATGACTGATTTTCGTAAGACATTAAGATACATAGGAAAGATGAAAATATTTACTATTTTTCTCTTGGATTAATAGTTCTCCTTAAATAGCTGAGCTATTTTTAACTATCAATAAGAAGTTAAATCGCAATATATTACAAAAATTATATTTATTAATGTAATTATTGTTAATAATGATAATTTAATACATAATTAAAATAAAGCAGATTATTGATAATATTTGAATTATTTTTTATAATTTATTAGGTTTACTTGAAATTGCACATTTGATTTTTAATTTGTGTTAAATGAACGTAAAATAAGCGTAAGTAGCATTCATTCTCTAATTGCTATTTTAATTTATTTTAATTAATAAGCATATCAAGTTATGGGATGTAGTGCCTAAAATTTAGATGGAGAACAACTTTTAAAAATAGTATATTACATAAACAAAAGCATTTGTAGATATTATGTCTGCAAATTTGTAAATACATTTGGTTTGGAATGATGTTACAATATGCTAAAAAAATTGCATTCTTAGTGTCCAAAGAAATAAACCTCCATTTTTAAGCATTAATTAAAGATGTTGAAAGCAGTAAATTTACTCGAAATTTAAAATGTAACATTAATCAAGATAACTGTCTTTTGTACATAAATTAATGCAATGGCTTGATTGCAATAAGAAGTTAACGAATTTAATGATTAAAACATCTAATTCCTTAAACAATAAATTTTAAAGATAAAATGTAATTTTTGAAATTAAATCACATTTTCCTTATAAAAATACATCAGAAAATTGTGTAGATTAAGCGTGTAATATTTGGGATTTATTTACCTATACTCCCACAAAATGTCACTTTTTTTCAGAAATTAGAAAAGTTAGTTATTATTTAAAAAGTTAAAAAAGCAAAAATAAAGCAACCAGAATCTTTCCATGTATTTGTGGAAATAAATTTGGCGTCGGGGAGTGAAAAATAATTCCAAAACTGTAATCAGGAATTTGAATTATATAAGTATCATCATTATTTATGTTAATTTAGTGATAGAAAAGCATAAATTTGGTTCTTTATAATGCAACATGCTAGATAAATTTTTTAAAAAGTTGTTATTCCAATATTTAAGATCATTTGGAACGATTGAGAAATTTGTGAGCACGTTTCCTTTCTTTTTAAAAAAATTTGAACAGCACGAGAGTGTGATGAGATAGACTTGTTTATGAATGCATTTTCATGCTCTGAGTAGCCGTTAAGAATGTGGAAGGGTTGGTAATTTATCCCTCTTTGCAGCACGTACCCAATTACTCCAAAGACTGCAGGATAATCGGAAATATGTATTTAGGCTTAACCAGTTAATATGAAGCAAATATTTTAAAAGATCAGTACAGAGTCTAAGAGTTTATTTTACTTCCTGCTCCAGTTGCCCCAATGTCATGTTTCAGCTAATATTTCTTTATTTTCTAAAATATATCATATAGTCTTCTGCGAATACCAAAGGCCTTCAATTTTGAATAAATTATAAACAATGCATTCGGAAATAAGTTTTCATACAAAAAGAAACAACTGAATGTTATGACCCACGAGAAAGAAATGTCTAATATATAGAAATATATATTATAATTGTCGAAACCTAGAAGTTAATTTTTGTAATAGAAAGTAACCACTTCTATTACAAAAGTAACCACTTCTATTACAAAAGTAA
>JAPMOQ010038378.1:2253542-2291956 GCA_026543055.1 Argiope trifasciata
ATTACAAAAGTAACCACTTCTATTACAAAAGTAACCACTTCTATTACTTCTTCGTTGCCACTTCTAGTAGAACATACAGACCCTTTTTATGACATCTTCACTACCTAAATTTTTTGAACTACCGTCTATTACAATGATGCGATCCTAATTTTTCTCTGATTCAAAAATTCTCTATCAGCATCAATTGGATTTGAAGTATATTGGTATGGGTGAAGTAGCCACAAAACTTCGTGCTATACTCTGGTATCCTTCAGCTGGATATCCGAATAATAGATTTTTCATTTTGGCGAAAGCAATGTTTTAGTTTTAAAAACATATATTTATTTACAAATCAGATGTGGACAATCCGATGTGGATTACTTTCTCCTTCCATTTCTTGCTGAAAAGAGTCAAAATCATGTTCTTTATAAGCTAAATTTCTTCATCATAAATTTCCTTTTAAAAATGAGACAAAATCACTTCAGTTCTTCAATACCTTGATAAAAAAGGAAGCTACAACTCTAAAGTTGTGAGGACATATTCAGAAAGACTCAATTTATGATATGAGTCAATAAAAAAATTCGATTTTTTGATGACTTTTCAATTATTGTGTAACCTTGAGAAAATTTACAGAGTAACAAACATCTTCCCTTTTGATTTTAGTGAATTGACCTCTCTCTGTGCAATGAAAAGCCATTTCGCCGTATAAAGATTTCAACTGTGTTCTACTCATTTTCTCAAAACTTTTTCGTATATTTATGCGAGCAAGCTGTGCTTGTTAGAGCAAATTTTTACTCCTTATTCCAGAATACCTTTCAAAATTTTCTTCGAATGTTTCAAAAGTACATTATTTTCATTCATTTCTTCAATAATATTTAACGCCTGTTAATTTACTCAATGTTTCTCAAAATAAAATTATTTTTACGTTTTCCACTTGTAAAATAATTATATTTTTTCCCCATTAAAAATTATCTTCATAGACTCACTACATATTTTTTGAACCATTTCTTCAATATTTTTCAGTAAATTTTAAAGCATTTATAAATTAGCAAGTATTCAGAATAAATGACATAAACACCTGATATATTCAGTCAACAAATGAATGTTATTTTTGAGCGAAATAGTAAAAGTAAACCTAATATTAGTAGTCACTAGAATGGCAAAACGAGCATAAACAAATACTTCTATATAATGTTTTTAATTTCAGATTTTTGAGGCAAAATTTTTTAATTCCTTCAAAATCTTCTGATCGAAGACAATTTTATTTTTAAATATAATAAGAAAATATTTTGTTCAAGAAAATTTAAACATTTTGCGGTTTTCACAAAATTACAGATTGTTCTCAATTATTTTTAGAAACAGAAGAAATAGAATCTATTCAGTAAGTTAGAAATAATTTTTCAGAAATTTACAATCTGTATCAAAAGAAATACACAAGATGAAATATGAAAGTGTATCCATATTTCATATTTATTTTATTGAAGTGAATTTCAATGACTGTAATAAAAAGTATCCAGGAATTCACATAATAAAATCAGGCTTCGAATGAAAACCTCAAATCAATTTCCAATTTAAATTTATTTTGCTGTCAATACGATAAAAAAATTAACTTATTTAAATATTCTCCCCAAAATTTTGATCCTTCTCGATTCAATTATGTAATTAACGTTCTCAATATTGGGTATGCAGGATAGAAAAATAGAATATTATCAATAATTAATTGCCTATTTAATTAAATGGCAAGAAAATGTCATAAATCCTTCATTGTTTTATAGTATTTCTGAGCAACAATTGAAGAAACTCAGCTCCAAAAACATTTCGCTCTGTGAAATAAAGATATTTTGATTTCGAAACAAATCTATACTAACCATTTCTCATTAAAGGAATTATTGATCCTATAACTGAGTGAAACATGTTCTTCTGACTGAAAGAAAATAAATTATTAGTCATTAAAACTGTTAAGAGATATCACACAGAGAGTTGGTTAACGAGTAGGTACTAAAGGAAAGAAACACGAATTTGTATGAATTTTTAAAAATACTTCAAGTGTTTGTTTTTCTCATGGACTGTATTGCAGGATAAATTAAACAAAGTAAAAGTTATCACTCTCTCCAGTGATAGAACTCTTGTCAAAAAAGAATATTTACATAGTTCTACGAGGTATAAATTTCCCTAAGTTTGATTTTTTGAATTTCCCTTCCAAGTCTTGACTTGTGAAAGTTGCATCAAATTAATTACAAATTAAAAAAAAAATGTGGACAAGAAATAGAAAGGATTTTATAAAATAAACTTTGCGCATACGATCCACGATGCCAAAATTTAATATACATTACTTGATAATTGCTAATGAACAATTGATTTGTTCAAAATTGCTTCAGAATGCGAATTGTCAGCATAACCTCATTTGAGTGCCTACGATCATGGACTAGCAGTTAGACAATTGGAAGTAGGTCAAAGTGTCAGCATTGTAACTGCTGCAATGTGTGCATGAAAGAGTGTCATCTCGTGACTAAAGCAGGCCTCTGAAGGTGGAAATGCTTTGTAAAAGCCTGCAAGGTGTCGTGGTAGGAACAGCACACATTTAGACGATCGCTATGTAGCTCTCGTGGGAAAGAGGAACATAAATTTAACTTCTGATCAGAATAGCAGCAAACCTTGGAACCCCTACCGGTACACATGTTTCAGCAAGAACCATTTCGTGGCAATTAAATCAAGTCGGTTTGTAAGCACGGAAGCCTGCTCATTGTACCCCACTTTAAAGTGGCTGCCTATCTTAGGGACAATTTGTTTTAAAAATTTAAATTTTTAAGCTTTAATTTGTGTTTTCTATTCAAATAGTATGTAAAAAGAATAAATATCTGTAAAACAATTACTGTAACTGTCACATTTTGTTAAAATTGACAAATTTAATGTAAATTGTAGCAAAATTTAACCAAAACGGTTACCACTCTATACAAAATTCTAATCCACCAACTAAAACTTTCTTTACACGTATCATGCATATTTATCTTCAAAATAAACTATAATCTAAGAGATTGTTTAAAATTCAAAGATGTAATGAAGGTTTTATGTTGCAATATAGAAATTATTGTTAAATTTGCCTTAAATAAATTTATTTATTATTTTCCTACAAAAAAAGTATTTACTGTATATCAAAACTTTTATTTCATTTCATAGACAATGATATAAAGAACATTAACTGAAAATTTCAATAAAAATATTAATTAATACTGGAGTGACAATGAATGGCTTTTTGAACTACAAATACTTTTAAAGTCAGAAGGCCTTAGTGCTTAATGAGTGTGACTGTCAGCTTCTGTTTGTAATTGATTTAACACCCTTTTTATATCATTGCCACCTTCATGGACAGCAGTATATGACCCAAATAAGATAATTTGGAGCTCACCGAAATGTTGTTTCGGGACTATATTCCTGAGCATTTTCGGTGGCCTGGTGGTTCAGACCATATTCCACCAAAGGCCAGTTGTGTAAGCAAGTTTGGTGTGATTTTGGACCTGGACAAATGTTCTCCTGCTGGTGTGGTGTAATGCGATGAGGAGAAGTGGGTACCATGTTAGATGCCATCCTGATCATCTGACTACGGTTCAAAATTCATGTGGAAAAAGTCAAATGGGATTTACTATCAAAATAAAACGTAGAAAAAATGTATTTCGAGGAACAAATCGAAGAGATATATAAAAAGCGAAACGAGAATCACCTGGTAAATAGATGCTCGAATGAGTTAGAATGTTATCAGATATCATCAGTAATTAAAAAAAAAATAGACTTTCAAAAGTTATGGGCGTGCACTAGAAACATCATAAAAGTATTATTTGCGTTTTAAAAGCCAAAAAAATGCTAAAAGTGGCATTTTACAACAACTTCCGTTTGAAGACTAAGACTTCCAGTTAATTTCCAAGTACACAGCACTTTTTTAATTAGATATATCTCGGCTTCTAGATGATTTTAAATGAAAAGAAGAATTGTTTTGGAAAAAAAAAGGTTTGAATTAAAATATTTGTTCCAAAATAATCGGCCAATGTGGTAGAAAAAGGCCATTTTCAACGTAGGCATTCACCTTAACTACGTCATCGACGTGACAGATTACACTGCTGTAAGGAACATGTTGATTGGGATATTTAAAATTGATCGAGAGTGGTGTTCTCGTTTCAGTGTGATTCTGGCCGCCATTTACGGTGGACAGAGAGTGGAACACATTATTCCCAGCAGTTTGTTAATGAACGTAATAGGTACAGCCCAGGCCTGATGTGGGCATTCTAGAGCATGTTCGTCTTTTTAAGGGTGCTGTAGGTCCAGACTTTTTGTTTACGGACGATAATGCGGGCCACACAGAAGCGTTGATTTATCGAACAAACAGCAAGGTGAAAATATTGTCCATTTGCAATTGTCTTCTTACTCTATCGACCTAAATCCCGTTGAACATGCCTGGGATGCTCTTGGCAGACGTGCTTCACAAAGAACCATCCCTCTCCAAATAGTGGAAGAACTCAAATTCGCCTTGTGTGAGGAATGGGACAATATTCCCAAGAACTTATCGCTAGTTTAGTGAAGAGCATGGAAAACGGATGCAAAAAGTGCATTAATGACCGTAGTCATCACACATCTTAATATCTGAAGATCAATTTTTGTGGGGATGTATGGAAATCATCCAAGGGACATCTTTTTTTTATTTTTATATTTTTAATTCTTCGATGAGTCGATATCTGCACCATTTTGCTCTATAATAAATGCACACCCTCCCAACTAAATATGTATTGTTTCCTATCTTCAATCATTGTCTATACTTAATTATTTCGAAAAACTTTACTGTTCCTTAGCGCTTGTCAAGCAGTGTCATTTAACACATTGTAATTGATTGGAATGTGAATTACAGCCACTTAACTTGCTGTGAATTCTAGGTCCTTAGATAAAAAATTATGAACCTAGTGATTGGCTCATAAGGATACATTTTTATCAGAATAGAATATAATAAATTGCTCAACTTGACTATTTATTCAAAAAGATAAATTTTATAATTCGAAATACCATTGCGAATTATTTTTTATAAAATGGTAAAATGATTTACCCTTTCCCCTCTCTTTAATTTAAACCTTTTTTATAAACTGATTATTCAAGATGTAAAAAAGTGTCTGCGGATTAAAATACAACTGGGAAATTATCGACCTCTGTAAATTTCAAAACACTTCAAAAACTCAAATTATTTTACTTAAGTCCGAATGTAAAATTAAAATGGGTTTACACTTAGCTAGCTGCAAATCATCCAATAAGCACACGCATGCGTAGAAGCAGTACAGTACCATGTCCCGTCCTGACGAGAATTGACTACTATCTACTCTCTCAGTACATGCGGAGTCTTCCTTTTGAGCATGCGTAACATACTGGAATCTCGTCAATGGCCGTGTGTCAACTCACCTTTCACACTTTGACTGCCAACTACGTTGATTGCGTTCTTTTCTAAGACCAAACCATCAATGTTATTAAATGACACCTTCTCTATTACAGTTAAACGATAGCAAAGAAGGGCTCATCTCATTAGAGAGATGATCCTGATACCAGACGAGAGTAGTGGCAGTGAACGTGTTAAAGTATAACCTTTTACCAAAGTATCATTCATTTTTCACTCCTATTGAAAGAGAGAAGGAGAATGCACGCGTTCGAAAATTCAATCTGCCACCTTCAGTTTGGTTCTCTTATCTTTTCTCTATGCAGTGGCGTTTTTTGTAAGACAAGTCCACAGGCGATGAAATATTTTGAGGCCCTCCACCTTAAACTCCATTGTTGACAGGAAAGTAGTAAGATACTTTTTTTTATTTTTAACCTTATCAATATTTATTTTTTGATATCATTATGTATTGAAAGAGAATTTCTAATGCATTTAAAGCTTTTATTTGCACAAATATTATTGAATCATTTTATACACTGATTCATTTTTTATTGGTTTCAGACCAATGAATCTTGCACTAAATTATATGCATACAATCTAAATTAACATTCTTTGAGTTCTTTAGCAGCTTTCAGTTTTCATGATTTCAAGGAAAAAGTTCAATTTTTATAATAAGATTATTTATCCAAACTCTAGTAAATATGCTATGATGTGCGAATAGGAAAGGGAGGCGATGTAAAAGTATTCAGAACTCGTAAAGCTTCAGAAAATTTGCAAACGCAGCATTTTGATTTATCAAGAACTAGCTGGTACCCGGCGCGTTGCTGCCGCCGGAAAAATAATATTAAATGTAATCAATCAATAATTTGACAATGTTTTATTGAAATAGGATGTACGGTTCGACAATATATAAAAGGCGAATAAACAAATATTACTTTTTATATATTAGATTTGAGTATTCTTTTAGAATTGCAAAGCTTAGTGTTCTTTCAGAATGGTAATGAAAAAACTATTTATTGTATTTCGTGATTCGTTTAATATTCGTTCAGTA
Source organism: Argiope trifasciata (assembly GCA_026543055.1). Classification (NCBI taxonomy): domain Eukaryota; kingdom Metazoa; phylum Arthropoda; class Arachnida; order Araneae; family Araneidae; genus Argiope; species Argiope trifasciata. The sequence goes on from JAPMOQ010038378.1 coordinate 2,259,977, forward strand.
TTCTCAAATTTAATTTTAGGAAATGCGATTAAAATATTTTCTTTTGAAATTGACGAAATATAGAAAATAAATTTATACCATAAAATCGTTTATATAGTTGAAAAAAAAAAATTTTGAAAATTAAGTTGGTGCAAAATGATTTGTGCAACAATATTTTTGGTAGTGACTGCGAAAAACTTTAAAATTTAATTTAAATTTAAAACTTCCATGATTAGTCTCCCCAAAACTTTCTCGCATAATCTATGAAAACGTTGTTACCTCTGAGAATGACGCTCATGACATTTGCGTGCTATAGCTACAAAATATTAACCTTTAAGGTGGATTTAGCATTTCTACAGAATCTATTGTCTTCTCGGCGTTTAATTTGGAGATCGATCCTTGGTAAATAAATGCGGTTGAGATTCGATTTTATTATATTTTAGATCATTGAAATCCCAACATGTAGAATATACATCTGAAATGAAATATCAGTCTTTATTCTGCTGCTTCAGTCATCTCCTCTTTGAGCTATCAAAAGAAGTCTTTTTGCGATCGTCTAGAATACCGGTTTCAGGTGAAAGAAAATTCACTGTTCACGGATTTTCAAAGCGCATTTCGATTTTTAAGATTCAATACGATGGGAGGTCCAAAGCTCTAGAAACCGTTACTGAACCTCAAGATGTAAAAGAGGGGGAATATGTATCGCCTAATCAGACACCTGCTGTTGTTTTACTCCCCAATCTTTCAACAGAAGCTTTACTGCAACCGAGACTTTCAACTTCTTAAAGTACTTGAAGATGTATGGCGTGGTTTTACACACATATTTTTGAATAATCGGCCAGAGTCACGCAAGACGAATTTTTATTTTAACAATATCACGAAAATTAAATTTTTGGAAACACTTTCTATGGAAAGGAGTAACAGTTAAATGTTATCAGAAGAAGATCATCAGAAGTTGCTCCATATTAGAGACCGAGATATATTACAATTAAATCTAATTGCAAGAAGAGAATGGGGTTTCTATAAACTAAATATGCAGTAATACTGCTTAAAACAACTAATACATTTTTTAAGAGCATCCTTTCATTAAAAATGTTTGTCATTTCTATGGAAAGAAGTAACTGTTAAAAGGTATCAGGTAAAGATTATCAGAAGTTTATATTTTAATATTAAATACCAAGATATATTACATTTAAATCTAATTGAATTTCTTTTGAAAGGAATGGGTTTCTCTGAGCTAAATGTGCAATAATAGTGCATTTCATACGTTTTTAAGAGCATCCTTTCATTAAAATTATTTGTCGTTTCATAAATCTCACTTTCAAATGAAATAAAACACTGATGATTCCGCAATATAAATGATCATGCATATCCATATTCTTTGCAGATGAAAAGTCCTTTATTTTACTTCTCGTGGCACTTCTTAAAAAGCGAACTAAATTTTGCAACATTTTAGGAATTATATTCTAAATAAACAAAGCGGGTTTTTTTCGGTTGCTAGAATTTCTTTTCCACCTGTACACATCTTTGGTGTATTGGAACGGAAAACTACCTCATTGATTTAACAATGAGATTGGATTGTTCCATCAACGACTCAATCTTATTTTGATGAGAAAAAAAAATAACTGCACTTTAAATCATAAATTTAACTAATGATAATTTATTTGGCTTTAGAAACAAAATTCTGCACAGAAGAAAAACATTCCATCATTTTACAGAAAAGGCAATTTTATCTTAATATAATTCTCAAAGTCGTTATTTGCAAAATGTTAGCATATGATGAATTTTTAAGCAATATTCCCTTATTTTCGTTACCCCAAGAGTCTATTGGAAACAAAAAAGATATCTTTTATAATTTTCGAGTTGCAAACCAGCATACACAAGAAAAACCAAAGCAAAAAAAAATCGAGTATTTATCATGGCAGGCTCACAAAACTGTATAATTGCAATGATCTGAAGGCTTATGTAAATCACAAAACTGTTTAAACGAGTTAATTAATATAGTTAATAAATTGATGTCTTGCTATTTTCATTTGCACTTGAAGTTTCTGCCCATTGGAATGGTCAGTATGAAATGAGCTTTAAATATTTGAACGTTTCTGATAAAAATAACGATTGCTATGAAGTTTTAAAAAATGACGCTTCCAATGAAAGTCAAATAAAGGAATCATAAAATGTTTTGTCTACATATCGAAAATTATTAAATATTTTTTTCAATTTGTTGCTTAATAAAAGAATATTTTGTAAACAAATTCATAAAATGAAGTTATAAATAAAAATAATAAGTTATTTTTAAAGGTTTAAGACGGATTCAGGGATAATGGTGAAAATCTAACAAAAAAATATTCTAAATTATCGAAATCTTAAAAATATATGCATATCTGTAAAAAAATTGAATTATTTAAATAAAAAGTACAGAAGTTTTACATTCCAGAAGTAAATTCTGCTCATGCCTACTTTTTGAAGTATTGTGTATTATTCCTAAATGTACTCATTTTCTTGACATAAAATATGAATTTTAACGCAAATATAAAACGGCTATCGTATAATATCCAAATCAGACAATTTTAGAATAATTTGATATTTTCCTTCCTTTCAAAAATTAAGTGCTATGAATCTGTCAATACCAAGTAGAATTCGGCTCTTTCGAAGTCATCCAAAACATTGAAACTTCAGTAAAATGAAGAATGAAAAATTGTTAATAAATAACATATTAAAACCCATAATGGATTGAATACAAGTGATTTTCAAATGAAAAGATACGAAACGACACTGTGGTTGTAAATGAAGACTTTATTCAAAGTATACACCATAGGCCTGAGCCCAACGATCTCATTGTTTGACGAATCGAATGATTCTTTGTTTCCAGAATTCCTGTGGCCGTGATGGGACCCAGTTCTTCACAGCGTCTATGAGTCGCTCTATAAGTTGACGCACTTCCCTTTCAGATGTTTTATCAGGGGATCAAACACATGAAAATCACAGGGTGACATATTCGGGCTGTAGGATGGATGGTCTAGCTGCTTCCTCTTGAACTCTGCCAGTTTCTTTTGCGTGACCCTGGAGAAGTGTGGAAGAGATGAAGCAAAATCATACAATCCATAAGTAGTCCCAGTCTTTTGTTCTTCATGAATCTGTGTTGTCTCACAGTAGACGTCGGAGCTCATTGTTCTTCTGCGATCAACAAGTAAGGACAGTGACTCAAGGACGCTCTGAAGAATTGTGTACCGCCACACGAATTCTGGGAACGAGGAATCCTTCGGTTGGCTGATCAATGGGATTGTTTTGCTCAGACCAATGGTGTATAAAGTCTTCATTTATACCCACAGTGTCGTTTCGTACTTTTTTATTTCAACACCCTTTGTATAATCTTAGTAAAATAAATATTGTTGGTTTTCTCACGCTTAAGATACCTGATGAATTCTCTCCACAGAAAAGCTGTAATTCAATTCATATTGAAATTTCTGAAAAGGGACAGAATTCAAGAAGCAATAAATCAAGCATATGGGTATGCGTTTAATGCGCACAGGAAAATATTTTCCGACTATGGATCCTCTTTCACCGAGAGATACAATATAAGACCGGTAACAGTGGAAAGAGCTGTAATTATTATACATGTGAACATTTCTCAAAGGTTGCTGAATCTTATTCCGTGTTCCTATCTGACAAATATCCAATTATTCGGACTGTATTAATGAGTTTAAAAACTTATATATACAGACTCAAAAAATCTTGAATAGCATTTCTACATTAAATCATCCTTTTTTCCATAAAGGAATTCTATCCCTATTTACTAAAAGAAGGTAGAGATAAATATTTCGCTGAAATCCTAGTCATTTCAGAAATGATGCCGGTGATAAAACCGCAAGAAGGTAAGCATTTATACATAAGTACACAAAATACGTACATTTCTATGTACAGTTTAGGACCTCAAATGGATGCTCTAAAAGTTGCAATAAATCTTTTCGGAAGAAGTGGCATAATATTCGGAAACAGCAAAGCTACATCAAACAGCACACGAACCATCCTTCTGTGAAGACTTATCAATAGTTTAATTTAAGCCGAAAGATATCAGTAGCGTGAAATCGTCTTAGAACTGATCACGTCGGGTTGAAGCACAAATATTTGCTCTATTCAAAGCCTCCACCTCTATGTACACGGTCACTGGCATTTAAACATCAGGAATATACTAAAGCAGAGGTCGGCAACCGGAGCTCTCCAGTTCCATACGAAATATTAATAATGTATTAACAAAACCTTTAAAAAATAAGAAAATATATTTTTAAGTACCACAGTTTCTGTTAATTACTAATAGCTGCGCTTAACATGCCCATAATGAATTAAATTTAAAATACTATTTTTTTAACCATATTTCTGTTTCAGCCGATCAAATTTCATTTCTGTTTCAGCCGATCAAATTTCATTTCTGTTTCACCTAAACAGTCAACTTTAGATTTGAAAACTAATGATTTGTGTAGTCGGAAGATCAGAGAATTGAAGAATATGTTGGACGAATCGTAGGTCCAGAAAGGCACGCACATCTCGAAGTCCAAGTGGACAACTGTAAAAAAAAATTTAGTTAGTTGAGGCCTTCCTATTCGACGCATAGAGTTGTTTTCTATAATGCTACTGTGAGATGGAAAAGTTGGTATATTCATGTGAGCAAGCATGAATATAGCTAAAAATTAATTCTAGCTCTTGCAGGAATACAGCTAAAAATAAATTGAGAAATCAATTAACAAATAAAAATCTATAGTAGTGCTTCAAAATGAAAACAAGCTATAAACCAGATTTAATCAAATTTTCAAAATGCATGCAAGGCCAATGCTCCCATTGATGAAACTATCTATCTACCCTTGTAGTAAACTATCTATCTACCTCTGTAGTAAAGGAATCTCCGGATTGCAACATCTCTGGAGGAGGCATTTTGGAGATATTGAGGCTTTTAGCGTTTCTGTTATTTTTTATTATTGTGTATCGATAAAAAAATATTTTTTTTTATTCAAAAGACTTGAAATAGAGAAAATATGCATCATACCCTTCGTTTGTTTCGAAATGTTGCTGAAATTGAGAATAATATTTTATTCCTTTCTATTTTCTTGTTCTGGACTAAGTTTGAGTTTAAAATAAATGGAATAAGTATTTTTCAAATCTTGTGTTTCGCACAGCATAGTAAAAACTGGTTCTTGTGCCAAAAATACAAATCTAACAAAATTAATGTTTCTACTCAGTTTAGCCACTTGCCCATTAAATTTAATGCTAAGCAGATTTGATTGCTCTGAATTGTCGTCTTCAGTAAGTTAAAAATACATTTGCAAGAAAATACTTCTGAACTTAGTAGTAACATATTTAAGATTTTTCAAAAATCTTTCATTGTGGAAAGTAAACAGACATTACTGTAATACAAATGAGGAAGGTAAATGCGGATTTAGCATTTCCCTCAAAAGTAAGTAAGTCTCCTGAAAAAGGTAACATAGATGTACATTATTACACTTCGATCATCATATTACATTTTAATCTTCTTTACGGCTCGTTAAATAGCAATTTCATTCTTTTTAAGGGAGTTTCCTTTTTAAAATCAACGCTTGTCTTTTTTTTTCTAGACCATTTTAAATGCAGGAGAAAAGCAAAAACTTTAAATTGCCATTTTCAGCTCATGAAACACATTTGAAGAAAAGATCTCTTAGTAATCAGTTTTTCCAATAAACTCATGGATTTGTGTTATTGGAACCTTTTTTGAATAACCATCCTTCAACTTTTGTCTTTAATTTCTATACCATGTACCATTTAAATGAAATTTTCTTGGCAGCCTCTTTTTTTTCTGTTTCAAAAGAAAAACTTGTTTCTGAATGAGAAATTATTAACTATTAGATAATAGTTAGAGAATAGACAAGATATGCAATACATTTTTTTCTTAGAAAATGGATATAAATAGGTATATAAAATAGAATAAGAAATAGATATAAAAAATAGATTCTAGTTTTTATAAGAAGAATATCGCTTTAAGCATGTTGGTATAACAACTCAATTCTCAAGTTGGGTTATTAATTGGGCTCAATTCTCAAATTGGTTCGTTGGGTATGATGATATACAATATACTTTCTCTAAAATACACAAAAATCACAAATAAAAATTAATTCTTAAAAAATGAGGCATAAGGATAATATTGGCGATAATTGGTAATTGCCCGGCATTGCTGAGTCGTTTGTCACCCAAAATGCGATCCTCTTTAGTATATGCAATTATCCAGATCGGGAAAAACTAAAATAATAATATAACTGAAAAATTATTATTATTAGTAGTAGTAGTATAAATACTGATTTTATTTGTATATTTTTAAAAGGTTTATTATAAGAAATCAATTTTCAACTGCTCTTAAATTTTACATTAAGACATTGATCCTTTCAGGTATTATTCTTTCATTAAAACTTAAGAAAACATATTATTAACCTCTATAAAAAAATTTTTTGTAAATGGGTTTGGTTAGAATAAAATTCAAAATGAAATTCCTTTCAACTTAGTTGCCTTAAATATAAGACAACTATTTGAACAAAAAAATTGACACAGACAAGAATCCTAGGACTGTTTTAAAAATATATGCTCGGTATAATAGTCTGTGTGTTTAAAAGTATCCTAATAATTTCAGATTTGAAAATTTTCCTAGGTTTTCGATAAAAGCTGGATTATAGACAACCATATAAAATATACACTTCAACTCACATTTTAATTGCAAGTAATTTTTAAAAAATTAGTTATTTCCTACTGATGTCAACAAATAATTTTTTTAAATTTAGTTACTCTTTATTAAATAATTGCGATTAATATACACATGTATATACATAAGACAGAATCCCTATGTTAAGTGGCCAAATAGAAATTGAATTTCGTTGTAACTTTCCCTTTTCCTTTCTATATATGGTGTTCACTTTGATTGTTATTATTTATTCACTTTCTATTTTTTTCTATAAGCCGGGAGTCAGAGCTGAGCTGAGTTGAGAGTTCAAATGAATAATTGATTAAGATTTCTGCAAGCGCTGTTACGGTGTATTATAACCTCAGTGCTGCTTTCAAGGATCTGTTCATTGTAATGCTGTTATTGTGACGCACATTTTCTGACTTTTGTTAACTGCATGGGCTCATGTTTTCGCATGAATGAAACATCATTGTTTGTTGCTGGACCTGTCTTACTGTTTTACTGTGAATTTGATTTTCGGATTTTACTTTTTCCTTAACAATATGCAATCTATATAAATAAAAAAGAGTGTGTGTTTGTATGTCGCTTTTCTAAACCTTTCATCCGATTGCAATGAAACTGGGTCGGCTTACTGCTGACACCTCCGGAATGATTATACAATTATCTAATCTCTATAAATAAAAATGAATGCTTGTTTGTATACATCTTATGCCTTCCTAAACCGTTCATCCAATTGTGATGAAACTTGGATGGTCATAGGGACAGTTACTTAATTTTTCTTTCGAAAAATTGAATCTCAAACACTTCGATTACCATCTTAATTTTCAAAAATTATCCTTTCACTATATTGACTATTTTATGTTATAAATATAGTTTCTATGTTTAATAAGTTTTAAAAGAAAATATAATCACATTTTCTAACATTAAATTTGAGAATTCTAAACGAATATGAAACGAATCACGAGATACAACAAATAGTTTCTTTCGTTGCCATTCTGAAAACACATCAAGTATTACAGCTCTAAAAGAATACACAAATCGAATATATAAAAATGAATATTTGTCTGTTCGTATTTTATATACTGTCGTACCGTTCATTCTCTTTCGATAAACCACTGCCAAATTATTGATTGATTGCACTTAATATTATTTTTTCTCTGCTGCAGCAACGCCCCGGGTGCCAGCTAGCTCTCCAAATAATTAAAAGCAACCGAGGATCCTTGTGTTTTGACTAATCTAGAGTTGTATCAATCAATAAAAGTAAGTGAAACCATATGCTGAAATGCTATTACACTGTAAGGAATATTATCTACTAGTGTTTGAAGTGATTCTATAGAATTGTCTCCTTATTCTTTTAAAAGAAATTGGAAAACCATTAATCTTAGGACAGTATCTATCAATATCAGAGTTGTACCTTATACCCTATTAATGTGTTGTTTTAGTGTCCAAAAATAAAATATAAAAAAAATCGGATCAAGAATAGCCCGGAAAATTAAGTTGATAAACTTACTTATAGTGTGGCAGTCTTCATTGCAGTAGAAAGTGGCTCAATTTTCATATTAGCAATTGACGCATTCGCAAGATAAAAGAATCATAAACACACAATGGTGATTTTAATTTTATTGTAAATCAAGTTATATAATAATAGAAGTCCAATGTTTGTTCAAATAATACTAAATGACAATTTAAAAAAAAATTTGCAATGCTTAATTTACTGCAATATCAGTTGCATATTCAATTTAAAATGGGATGGAGTATTTATTATTCTCTATTTTATATAAAAAGACTTGAATAAAAAATTTAGAATATTTTAATATATTCCCGATTGGACGAGATGTTTTTATGTAGGTATGCCAAAACAAACTAAAGCCTTTGTTGAAAGTTTCAAATTATTATCTGCTCTGCATAAAACGAGATGGATCAAAATATTTTCTTCTTCAACAGTTTCTGGTAAATCCTCCAAATGCTCCCCATGACCGAATCCTCATGGTAAAGCGTGAGTTTATTTTTTACATCTTGGAACTTCAAAGGCAACTATCTTTCTAAAAATTTCGATAAACACGTAAATCCATAATTTCCCCGACTTATTTATTGCATAATGTATTTTGAACTATTATTGTTAGATTCTTAACACATTTTTTTCTCATTTTATTGCAACATACGTTTTTATAATCAGTATAGTGCATTTTATATATTTCTAAACTTTTGTTATTTTTGTTTTGGTATTGAAATTATTTAGAGCATAAAAATATTACTTTAATTTACTAACTTACGTATTTAATGATAATGATTTTTTAATTGAAGATAATAAATTATTTTAATAGTTGATCTAATGTTTTTACTGCTACTTTTTAAAAAGGACTTTTCTGCGTGACATATATATGATTTCAATAAAATGTTTACGAGTGTCATGCTATTTGTCTGTTGTCTCGCTCATTTCACAAAATCACATTTCTTTACTCCCTTCTTAATACGCGTTCCGTCCAAGACCTGCATATGAGAATATTTATAAAAAGTGAATACCAGCGGATAAGAAACAAAGCAAAACTATGCAAGCATATCGTTTGAAGAAGAAATACTCCTCTTCTCAAAGCATGCGCAAAAAATTGCATTTCATTCAATGCCTTTCATTTCAATGTTTGCGTTTATCAGAAAAAAAGATCTCTGGAGACAGACAAGTGTATCCTCCATTCTAAAGGGGAATCAGAAGTGAAATGCAAAGAGAACTGTCAACAGTTTGGGAAGAATTATGAGCCTCATCAAGCTTGACGCTAGGGCGTGACGTAACACGAAGGTGTATCAGATTGAGGTTTGCAGCCAAATCGAAGAATTCTTTCACCCGGCGAGTGCATTCGAAAGGATTCCCTTTTATTGTTGGGAGAGAATTTTTCGATTCATTATCTGTTTTTATGACAACAGATAAAAGGAACCCCAATAGAGTAGACTCTAATTAGAATTCGAAATAGAAAGGTAGGTAACGTTTTACTTTGGCTTTGAAAAGATAACAATTGGAATGAAAATAACGTAGGGAAATATTTTATTTAACATGATTTATTTCTGACAATGTAATAAAATAAATCTTGTAAAGATAATTTAATAAAAACTGGGATTTTTTTCTTAATCTTTGTATTATGAGAAAATTGTCTGAAGTTTATTTATACATTTGTTCGTAGTGCAATTAAAACTTTTACATTATAAAAACTTTAAATCTGGTTTATTTTAAAATGTACTTATTAGGGTAATTTCAAATTTGTATAGATTCTTTACACTTTGAAAACGAATTGAAATATCATTTTATGAGTAAAAAAAAACATTATTTTACGAGGGAAAAAACTATTTCATGAAAAAAAAAATATTATTTTATGAGAAATATTTTTAGATAGAGACAATTTGTGTAATTTACTTTGGTAAATAATATCAACAATTAGTCTCCTATAAAGAATCGGCTCTGTGGCTTCGGGTAAATTGCAAAAATAATTTTTGTAATGTACTTTTATTTATTAATTTTTCAAAAATTACAATTGAAAGTCAGAAATGTCTCTTTTTATTTGTTTGCTTTTAGAATACTTTTTTTCTTACTTTCAATTAAAATATTCTTAATTTAGAATAATATTTGAAGCCGGAATTATACGTAATTCTAATTTCTTACTATAAACTTTTAATATCTTGAAACCCAAATTGATAAAAGGCACCACAGAATAAATATTAGGAATAGTTTTAGGAATCGAATTATGCGGAAGCTACATTTAAAATTCTTATGTAGAGTGTCCAAAATGTGACTTACAAAAATTAAGAATAAATCAGGCATAATTAAACGTATATATTCTTTTACAACTGGACATGGGATCTAAAACCTAAGAGATCATCAATACAGAGGCACTTTATCAATATATTAAATAAAAGAAAATCAGAAAAATGTTGAGAACAAGTCAAATGGAATACAAATTCAAAAAATTTCAAAATAACATTACGTATAAAAATATTACAGCATATTTATAATAATTATACGAATAAAAATATTACAGCAACGTGGCAGGTACAACCTTTCAAATAAATATACAACAGCCTATAAAATGTTTCATTCTATATTTCAGTTTGAATTCGCTAGATGAATTCATTTTATAGACATGGCGCCATTTCTAAAGAAGAAAACTCATAAGGCGCAAGACATTTAGGTCATCTAAAGCTTAGTGTGTTGTTATTTGTGCTTTGGGAATTTGTATTCCATTTATCTCATACTTACATTTTATAATTTTCTTTCCATTTCCTGATTCAACTCTTAGGCGGTTGAGTTTGTAATTTATGTTAGAATGCAAAAATAATGATTTCTGTATTCCTTAAAATAAGCTGGATGCTGTTTATGTGTTTTTCCTTTGGAAATGATGCCTTGTCTATAAAATGAACTTACCTAGATAATTCAAACTGAAATATAGTATGAAACATTTTATTGATAGATATATATCAATTTGACGTTCAAGCATTTTTTTAAAATTCGAAGTAAATTTATTACTTTCAATCGTGCTTATAAATTCAATACAAAATTTAATGCATAATTTCAAACAAATTCGAGTATTATCAAAAACTTTGCAAAAAATGAGGCATTGGTTGAAAAATTAATACTGTATGACACTAGCACATGATGCAAGGTTTTCAACGTTAAGTGAAATATTCCCTCTCATTTATATAAAATTATACAGTTACATTATAGTCTTCTGGTGTGCGTAAGAATTTTTTAAATAAATAAAAAATCACGTATTAAAAAATCGAAATTGAAGATTCTAAGTATGCACAAGTAGGCTCGTAATTGACATTAATACCATATTGATTTAGCGCTTTCACTAAGCAAGATGTTATTTATATCGATATATGAAAGGATATAACTTAGAGAATATAATAGGAGTGCAAGTAGAAACTCGACTTTGAAATTGTTTGAGTTAAAAAACATACTTGATATGTCCAAATCTCCCGCCATTTTAATATTGTAGATTAGTTTTTTTTTTTACATGTGTTTCAATTATTTACAAGCGTTTCCTCCGTAAGTATATATTTTATAAGAAATCTGTGATAAGCAACATTTAATACCCACAGTGTCGTTTCGTACTTTTTCATTCGAACACACCTTGTATAATCTTAGTAAAATAAATATTCTTTGTTTTCTAACCCTTAAGATATCTGGTGTATTATCTCCACAGAAAAGTTGTAATTCAATTCATATTGACGTTTCCAGAAAAGGACAGAATTCAAGAAACAATAAATCAAGCATATGTATTCTGTCTTTTTTCAGATGAAAAAAATATTACCTAAGCTGTAGAATTGATTCATTTGATTTTGAGTAAACGTTCTATGAAACATTCAACAGTAAAATGTGGTTTGTAAGATTTCGTGATGGAAATTTTATAGGTGCAGCAAAAAAATGGAGACAAAGAACAATTTTTAATAAATAAAATCCGCATCGATTTGAAGCAGAGCTGGCTGAAGAATTAGCTGTTCACCAAAGAATATTATTTCGATTGTATGCAAAGGGAAGACTGACCTCGCCCAAAGGCACACTGATTCACCTCGTCAAACTGAATAACTGGACCGCCTCTACAGCAACGGGAACTGTGTTGGAGTCCTCACCGGACACGGTACAACTCTCCCGGTTGGGAGTACATCGATGGGAGGGTCAGTGGGTTGGCGAGATCCAGCCACCATACAGGAAAGATATCATCCTCATGACAAGGGAGATACGCAAAAGAAAAGATACAGTAGGGTATAAAATGAATGCTTCCTTATGAAATAATAATATGAAATAGAAATGAAATGATTTCTTATGAAATAGAGTAAAAAAAGGGCTGACATTTGTAATTTTTAACAAAGTCATTGCGTTGATTTTTTAAGAGCTTATCTAAATGCCGGCTTTTGTTTTCAGACATTTAATTGCCCCTAACAGTATTGTTTTGCATAGAAAACTTTATAAAAACTAAACAACAGGATAGGAGTACTTGGCAGATACATTTATTTCAACCTTTCCCGGATATTTTGAGTATCGAAGTTTTTAACTTTTAAAAAATAATTTGCTATGATACTGGATATTGCTCATTAAAATTATAAATGCATTTTTTTTTTAAATTCCCAAACTAAAAACACCGAAAATGGCAATATTTAATTAATTATGATTTTTTGGATATATTTATTTTAAAAACTCCATCTAGACTATTTTATTAATCTACGAGCAAAATATCACTCTGTTTATTTGAAAGCCTTATTTTAAAAATTGAAAATGCGTTTCATATTTGTAGAAATGTATGTGACAAATATATTGGTAGAACTAGACTTTTCTTTATTATCTATTTCATATGCACTAACAATGGCTGGTTGCATCTCACTCCATGTATGGTAATTATAAATTAAGTTATTTATGTTATGTCCTATAATCATATTTAAATGTTAGTCAATTTTCTATGACATTGTAAGCCGGTTCATTCATGTATTGTAAGCCGGTTCATTTTATAAGATACTAACTAGTACCCGGCGCCTTGCTGCCGCCGAAAAAAATAGTATTAAGTGAAATCAATCAATAATTCGGCAATGTTTTATGGAAATAGTATGAACTGTATGGCAAAATATAAAACACGAACAAAGATTCGTTTTTATACATTAAATTTGAATATTCTTTTAGAATTGTAAAATTTGGTGTTCTTTCAGAGTGGTAATGAAAGAAACTATTTATTGAACCTCGTGATTCGTATACTATTCTTTCAGAATTATCACATTTAAATTTAGAAAATATGATCAAAATATTTTCCTTTGAAATTGATTAAACATGGAAAACATATTTTTACCATAAAATCGTTAATATAGTTGAAACGATAATTTTGGAAAATTAAGATGGTGCTAAATTATTTGTACTACAATACTTTTGGTGACTACTGCGAAAAACGCTGAAATTTGATAAAAATCTAAAACCCACAGGGTTACTCTCCCCAAAACTTTCTCGTATAATCTATAATAAAGCTATTACCTCTGAGAATGACTTGCATGAAATTTGCATATTATAATTACAAAACATTCACTTGGATTCAGCATTTCTGCAGAGTCCCTTCGGCGAGTTATTTCGAGATTATTCAGGTGTCAATAGATGCTGCCGAGATTCGAAATTTAGATAATTGCACTATTCTTATAACCATCCTGTAGGCGTAAGCTATAAGCTGATCAAGTTTCAGCGCAATCGAATGAGCGGGTTAGGAAAGCATAAGAGACAAACATTCATTTTTACTTATAGAGATTAATTAGTTTCAGTTCTTTTTTTGTTCTAAATGAATTGTGATAAAAATTCTATTGCAAATTATATTTCGAACCTCACACTATTTAAGTTATGAATCGATCCGGTGGCCATGAATTTTGGCCTTTCTGTTGAAGAAAAACAATGAGGCGAATAAATAACTGAAATTTTAGAAATGCCTCTTAACATAGGAAGAAGTATTTACTATTAATCAATATAGTTGAATAAATATCTTTGATATAGATAAGATATCAGGTTTTTAAGCCTTGAATGTTTGGAATACCAAATACAATTTACTTAGTAAATTGTGCTTGACATTCCAAACATTCAGGAAAATGCATTTTTGAAACTTAGTTTCAAAAATTGGGATGCAATTTCTATTTATAATAGTTTGAGAAAAGTGACTGAATAATTTGCCATGGTAATCCTAATCATCTTTGCAGTCAATATTCAATTTATGATTTAATATAAAACATACTTTTATTCATGTACATAATCGTTGAAAAAAACAATTATTCTCTTGCATTCTCGGAGGAATTAGCTCTTTGTTCATGGAATTCTAAATAAATATTTAATATTGGAGCTTTATAAACAGAACAAATAAGATTTGTTCTGTTTATAAAGCACAAATGTATCATTCCTATAGCTGATACCTTAATGATACAAGAATTTCAAATCTGACGAAATGAACCGATTCACTCTACAATTGTAAAAGAATGTAATTAAGCTCCTGTAGAGACAAGAAGAAATATTTCATTCAAGCTGTTAGACATTTCCATCTTTGCAGCTAATTAGCTCATTAGTTTGAAGGGAAAAATAAACGCTTCTAATTTCCTATGAAAATGAATTAAATGTAATGAAGCACAATAACTACAATAAGCCAAAAGGAATTTTTTTCTTGAAGCCGTACTTAAAAAGAATTCTTTATCGACGAGTCAAATAGTCTGTTAATGAATTGCCATTCCAGCTAATTCTCCTATCTCATGTATTTAAAAGGTGTTTTAGACAATTATAAGGCTGTCTGTGTGCAAACCAAAAGAAAGTACATAAAAATAAATTACAACATTATTTGGTGCTAGAGTCGCTTTCTACTTGAAATTTTACTTTCTCCCATAAATTGTATCAAAAACTCTCCATTTATTTTATGAAAGCAAATGCTAATCTGCAAACGGATAATTAATAAAGTGTTACTATCCGTATAGGTTTTCTTTTAAATTCAATAATTACAGATGTTTTATTTTCATATGGAATTCAAGTATCTTTTAAATTCGAATACCAAATTTTCAATTGAATCAAGACATTGTTCCTCATTTTGAGCCTGCTTTAAAATTCTAACAATTTTTAGTATAATTTTTTTTAATTATCACAAACAGTTTTGTGAAATTTTTGAAACATCTTTAAATGATGGATACCTCTATTACTATAGCAAATAAGATTAGAAATGCTTCTTATTATAAAACAAAAGAAATAATTAAGTTTTGATATTACTAAATGAAATTATCAGAGAGTGCTTCATTGAAAATGGAAACATTTTAGTCTTTTATTTTTGTTTTTTAGCTGGGTAGTTTGTTTGATAATTATTTTAACGCTCGATAAATGTTACTCTACATGAAATCTCTCTTTCAGGTTTAGGAAAAATGAAACATCCCTGTAGTAAATGCCCTGTATTATTTCAGATTAGAAGTTAGTTGCATTATCATTTTTTAATTCTAAAAAATATATTATTAATATTTAATGAAACACACATCAAAAGTTAGAATCATTTTTGAAGATCTACAATAACGATTGATAACGATCATTCAAGAGTAGTAACAATTTTTCATAAATATATAGACGGTAACCACTACCCTCAAATCAGGGTATAGTTTTATACTAAATGATGTTACACAAATAAGTTAAGACATAAGAACAAATATTATAATCAAAACTTTTTATTATGTTTCAGTTTCTGTTATTTTTATAGAGTAACAATTGCATAAAAAAGCGCCACCTAGTTATTTTCTAAAGTTATTCATCAGACAATCATAAGTGTATTAATGTGCTATTTCTTAATTGAAAATTTACTCAGACAGTCTGGATTTTGAAAAAAAATAAAATGTCAGCAAGAATTCCAATTAGCTCATCAAATTTTAAAACCACATCAAATGTTATTCCTAGAAATCAAGAATGGATCAATTCGTTTCGGAATGATGAGCTAAAATATTTTTGACTTTCTAATAATAAAAGTCAATTGAGAACTTTTATTCGTACCTTAAAAAAGAATATACTTAATTTTATAAAATAATTTCGTTATGAAAACAAGAGATATTCTTTACATTTTGCATACAAGTTAAAAGTGATTTTTACTATGTAAAATATTTTTTAAATAAGAATTTTAAAATTCTCAAATGCAACATTTAAATGAGGGTATAAATCGAAGGATATAGCCATTTTATAGAAACGCACGAAATTTCAGCTCATTCTTACGAATAATTTTTCCATTAAGTTTCTGTAGCGACCTTAAAGTCATACATTTTGAGGTGCAATCACGAATTTCAAAAAGTCTACGGATTTTCATTTCATATTTCAATGCTACTGATCATCCATTTCCAAAAGAAAATATCATTTTACCAGACCATTGAACTGTAAAAACATATGAAAATATTTCGTAGCCAGTAAAGTAAGTATGAAATCTTAGTAAAAAGAAATGCTTTTCATTCCCTTAATACTTTATTAATAGTTTCTATTTTTCAACGTTGTTAAATAATCTCTGTTTCTGTGACAAGCTAGAACTTCCGCTGGTCGGTTCAAATAAGGTCACTTATAGAATAAAAACAATTATTGAAAAATGAAAATTTTATTTATTAATTAATACTTTGTAGGATTTAACTATCTAATTTAACAAACATTTTTTCTTATTATCTCTCTGAATAATTAATGCAAAAAATGCTCTAAATTTTATAGCAAAAACAGGCAAATTATGTCGCAATTATAATTATTATAACACTGTGTACTATCATACATAGAATAAAAAGAATTTCCAGCATCAAAAAATATTAGATAAAATCTCTAGTATTAATAGCTTGTATTTATTACCTGAACATGAGAAGATTCATAAAAAACCGATTCAAATTTTAGTGTACTACAATGTTTTCATCATAAAACTGCGAATTTTTTATTTAATATTTAAATAGAGAATGGAAGAGATCAAATAAATCTTATAAATGATGCATCTCGATTGTTTTCGATGAATGGATCTGTTCTTACAGCATTTTGAAAAAAAATTGAATTTTCAAAATTTTGAAAGAACTTTTTTAAGGAATTATGCAAAATAAAATCTAAATCTATTCCCAAGAGTTTAAAAATAATTATGTTGCTTTTGTAATTTACATTTGAATAATACAAAAAACCCTTCAGTGGCAAAACAACTCAATGTGGGCCAAGGCCTATAGTGCCCACTTCTGCTTTCTTAAACGAGGTCCAAGGGGAGCAAGGCATAGGTGCTCAAGATCCCCATTGTTTAGTTCCAAAGCATGTATTCTCCTCAGTGTATCCACTCACTGAAAGGTTCAAAGGCTGTCCGAGGATTGAACCTGAACAGAGGAGTGCAAGGCATTATTTTAATGATTATTTTTCATACGAAAAAAATAAATGATAAAGAAATGCAAGAATAAATCTCACGAAGAATAAAAATCAATTAAATTATTTTTTCAATCTTTAAAATATTAGTTTTGATTTTAAAATTAATACCTCCTTTCAGCAATAGATGTGCATCTAATTTTATTTCTTTCATTGATACAACAGCCATTCACCATGCACCTTCCCATTTCGGTACTTTTCATCTAGCGGCATTTGGGGCTCAGTTGAGATTTAAATAAAACTCTCGATGCTCTTCAATATTTTTTTTTTCAGTAGGGTATCAAACTTCTTCTAAGAACTGCATTGTAAATATTTGGTTATTTATGAAGTAACATCCAGTTTTAACATGTTGACTGTCATTTTGCAGTCACTTCTAGAGTACCACAAAGCAAATACTATTGTCTCAGCCAAAGAATATTTAAATCTAATAGATCTAAATGTAGAAATAATCCCTTGAAAATGTCAAATTTTTCCCTATGTAGTCATGGTATGTTAACCAAAATTTGTACTCAGAACAGGTTTTCTATAAGAAATATTTTGATGGCATCAGAAGAAGACAATGCCATAAGAAATACCAGAATTTGTACAGATTAAAGTATTTAAGGTACCCGACTACGTTCAAATTTTTCTTTTTTTTTTCTTTTTTTTTGAAAAATTGGATTTTTTAGAAAATATTTATGGTTTTTAGATGTATTGTCGATAATAAACACTATAAGCACAAAAATAATTATTTGAAAATACAATATATTTTGAGGCAGAAGAAAGTCTGTAGTAAATTTTGATGAAATTTAAACAAAACGGTTAACACTAGACGAAATTGTAATGCAACAAACCTATTTCTCTTTCTACACAAGTTATAGAATATAATAATGAATGAAATGAATCAAAATTTATGAAAATTGTTGAGATGCAAAGAAGTTAAGGGTACCTCTATTAGTTTTGGAGATATCATGTTAACGGAGGAGAGTTTTTATGCAAATTAAAGTTTCGAGAAAATTGTAGCTAAAGACAAATTTGAGTTGAAATATCTGTGACATTGGATGACAGGGTCAGGTCTTCGTTTTCTTAGAAAAAATAAATTGTTTTGGGAAGAGTAATGTCTGAACTACAAGAAATAATAAGAATTTCTTAAAAATCATCAATGCTGACGATAATGAGTGTTTTTAACGTTGTCTGATACTTTAAACAATCCTATTGAAAAATTCCGACAAAACGTTACTACCTTTATATTGATATTCTCACACAGGATGACCGATAGCAAAATAAAACTGGATGTCCTCTTTTCTTTCCGGAGACTATACATGTGTTAGCTACATAAGTTGCCCTAAACAGCAGTCATCGAAATGACATTTTTTACACGTATATCATTTGTCAAACATGGCTCAGCGACTGTAAGTCTATTTTAAACAATTACGAGATGGGCCTTTTTTATAGTGGCGGGGAGGGGGTTCTAAATTTTGAGAAAGAACTCACCTGATCTACGGTGAAGAACCGTCTTCTTCTTCGCTGTTCAAAAGACTTTGTCCTTCGTTTACCCGGCTTATTTTTCTTGCCTGATACTGATTTATTTGTGTGGTATTTTTATCTTCTTACTTCTTCCTCCAGCGTCAATACACTAGCAAAGCTTTTTTACCAGTGTATTGTTTAAATTGGCTTTTGATATATTTTTCTGTTTATGGACAGCTTTCCTTTCGTTTCACAAGATCTTCTGTTTTCTTCTATCTAGGAGAATTGTCTTTCAATGGGAAAGAACCTAGTGTCTGAGTGTGATGCTCTCCCTCAATTGGGGAAGAAAATCTTACATCCGTATCCTTTGTAACACTTCGTCACATGAGGTTAATACATTGACTTTAGGCTTTCAATTATGGCCAATGAGGATAATTATTAATTACTTCATTTCCAAGCATGCTTCAATTAATTGACGTGATAGTCAATGTTGAGAAACTTGCAATAATTTTGTTTTAAAGCATTTGGTAGGACCAGTTTTCTTATTGAACCCTTTATTTACCGAATGATGTTGCCATCCATTTTTCAACTTCATTTTTGCACCAGTAATTTATTTTCCTATGCAGAATAATCTCAGGGAACCAAAGAAAAAAATGTAATTAAAATAAATATCTTAATTAATTTAAAAGTTAATTAAATATTGTTGATTACTACTTTTACCTTATATTAACTTGATGTTATTTGGGTGACATTCTCCACATTCTTTAGAATACTATCAGCAAAAATAGTCAGATAGTAAAGATATAAGCTGGATTTAAAGGGTCCTTTCAAGTACTGTCAGTAAATAAAGGGTTAAATGATATCATGCATGATCAGAATCGTTTCAGAATTATTCGCATCAGTGTACTAATGTAATTATTGATTAATTTTTTGAAGGACACAGATATATATATTCCTAATTGTTGAAAATCATACAATGTGTGTGGTGAAGCAGGCAAAGGAGTCACTCTGTTTTCTTTGGCATGCTCAGTATTAATGAGATGAGATTGATGATTACCAAAAAAAGCAATATTCTTAAGAGATTCTGGTACTTTTTAATGTCTCAAAAATCTCTGAAAATCTTGCCCAGTCATTCATCTACGATTATTCGCTGAGCCTGATCTTCAATCATCCAGATGTTAATGCTAATTTTTTTAATTAATTCACTTAAAAATGATAGTGATAAAAATTACAGCAAACCATTGTTAAATTTCATTTTACTGCAGAATTGATGACATTTTATGAAATTAATTCCATAACTAATTACTTTTTACAGTAAACAGTTATTGCGAGTTATTCCTAATTGTTTTTTTTCATAGTTTCTCATAGCATAGTTTAGAGAAGACATATTCTCTAAAACTACTGGAGTAAGTTGTTACACTGTAACTCGTGTCGCCAAAAGAGTTGTATCAAGTTAACATTTCTAGAGATAATCTATATCTTGTAGATTATTAGTGGAATAATACAGCTGCACATAATTCTTAAATATGAGAATATATACCAAAAATATATGCTTACTTATGATAAAGACATATATCTCCAAGAGCCCCTACTCAAATAAATACTTAAAATTAAAAAGAAAGATTACAAATTGATCCATAATGTTTACACAAGAATTGTCTTAGTTGCAGAGAGAAAAATGATCATCGAATAAACCACACGACTAAGGGCTATCATTTTGCAAGAGAAATACAACTGGCGGCTAGTTTAAAACTCGAATACTCTTTCAGAATTTTCCTCTCTCAACAAGAAAACCCCACTCTTTAAGTAAAAATATTAATTGTTGTTTTGTTTAAAATAAAATAAATCCCTTATTTTTAAAATTTTCACCTGCATTTTTATTATGTAACAAGCTGGTGCCCGGCGCGTTGCTGCTGCCGAAAAAATTATATTAAGTGAAACTAATCAATATTTTGGCAATATTTTATCGAAATAGGATGAACGATATGACAGTATATAAAATACGAACAAACAAATATTCATTTTTATATATTAGATTTGTGTATTCTTTTAGAATTGTAAAACTTGGTGTTCTTTCAGAATGGTAATGAAAGAAACTATTTATTGTATCTAGTAATTTTTTTAATATTCTTTCAGAATTCTCAAATTTGATTTTAGAAAATGTGATCACTTTTAAATTTTATGAAATATAGAAAATATATTTATTATATAAAATCGTTAATATTGTGAAAGGATCATTTTTGAAAATTAAGAAAGTGCAAAAATTTTCTATTACAGTATTTTTGGTGGTTATTTCGAAAAACCCTAAAATTTAATTAAAATATAAAATCTCCAGGGTTGGTCTCCCCAAAACTATCTATCATAATCTGTAACAAATTTGTTACCTCTGAGAATGACTTGCATGACATTTTCGTACTGTAGCTACAAAATATTAATCTTTATCTTAGATTTAGCATTTCTGCAGAATCTATCGTTTCCTCGGCGAGTTATTTGAAGGTTAATCCTTGATAAATAAATGCTGTTGAGGTTCTAATTTTTTTTTTTAATTTTAGATCATTGTACTGTCCCTCTAACCATCCCGTAGGTGTAAATAATAAGCTGACCAAGTTTCACGGCAATCGGATGAACGATTTAGGAAGGCATAAGATACATACTGACAAACATGCATTTTTATTTATATGAGATTACCAAAATGGGAAAATAAATTATTGCATAAATTATTCTATACCATGATATTTCATGTTGATTTTAATGTAACTTAATGAAATCAGCTGATATATCTGGAATGGAACAATTATAGGAAATTGTAAATCCTATTTTAAGTAAGGAAATACCATTTAAAACTTTCTTCACATATTTTTGAAAGAACTTAACAAATAAATAATTTCATTACTAGAAAAATTACCTGCAGCTGTCTGAAAATAAATTTGCAGTTTAAATTTTACAATCAAAAACCCAATTTTTTGTTCTTGTTGTTAATTTCGTCTATACCTTTTTCTGATTTTCTTTTCTTTTTTAACTGTCTGCATAAAATTTCTTCTTTTATAATAATTGCTCTTTCATGTAAATATTTATTCTTACTTTTATTTATTATGTTGTGGTTTGTTTCATGAAAGATAATTTTACTAAAATAAATTCCTCTATTCTTATATTTTAGAAATATTTGAAAAGTTAGCAAGATGATGGAACAACTTTCTTTAAAAAACCATCACAAGCGTAGAAAAAGTAAGTTATTTATAATGAATACATCGCGTGTTTATTCTAAATTTTATTTAATATGTTAATATTATATGCGATTTAGTATAATAATTATTCTCCCGTTTTATGTATAGCGTATGTATTTGTATGACTTTTAATTGCCTCGAAAATTTCAGTGCATTTAAGATATAGCATGATAAATTACTGCTTAAAATACAAAAAGAAATTCAGAAATAAAATATGCAGATGGGCTGTCTTAAGAACTTTTGTTGTAAAAATTAAACTAGTTTCATATCATGAAAAAAAATTCAACCAAAAAATTATCATTTAAGAAGATATAATCTTAAAGGATTACACAATGTCTCTGTGTCTTTATAAGAAGCGAAGTTGAAAACCATTTAAATAAATGATTTTATTTGATAAAATTTAAAATACTTCTCCAAATAGTTTCCACCTATTAAAGCAATATGGAGTTCAATAATTCAAATATTTTCTTTGAAATCTTTTGATTTTATATGAGATTTACATTTGAAATCTCACTAGAAGATGAGATCTTTCACCTCTAACTCTTTTTCCATACCATTCCAAATGTCATTTCAGCTTTGACAATAGGCTTGATAAAAGTTCTAGCTTGCCTTTTCTCTAAAGGATAAATACTATTTTCGGTAGCAGTATTTTCAATAGCAGCTAAGCCATCTTATAATTCTTTAATATGTCTGTTTTATATCTTTCGTGCGGCTGCTTATAATATCATGTTTTTATATGCTTTGTCTACTCTATTTACACATGTATCCTCTCTCTTTAAAGATTTTTCTAATTTTGTAAATGGTCCGAGCAATTGATATTCCGAACTGTGCATTTCAGATGGATTGTTATTTTCTTGCAGCCAATTAACAATACCACCACCTTTAAAGATTCCTATTCTACCTGAACCTTTGATTTCTTTAAAAATAGGAATAGTTGTTTATACTTCATACATATATAGGGGGGCATGCCTTTGGTTTCGGAATACATTTGCATCGATTTAATTATGTCTTTATTACATTTTTTTTCAACAAGAAATTGGTTTAAGTACTTATAACATCTATTTCTCGTAGTTAGACTACTTACTCATAAATCGATGTAGCATTTCATAAACTTAACAAATGTTTGTAAAATCTATAACAGTATTTATATTTTTTAATTCTAAAATATTTAATGTTTTTTAAAAATATCAATACATTTGAGCTTAAACACAAAGTTACTAATAGCAGAGATATGAATGTTGGTAAACCCTTCCCATTTAGTTTAAAATAATCTTGCTCAGAGATGAAGAAATGTTTATCTTATGACTCTTTCTGTAAATAAAGATCCCTTTTTCTATATCTCTCCATCTGCATCAAAAAAAGTTCTCTATTCCATTCTCACATTTACTAAATGTAGCATAAAGAAACCATAAGGTTCCTTTATTATATAATATGTTAAAGATTTTACCATTTGCCATCCATTTAGCGTTAAATTTATGTCATATATTTATTCCTCCTAATTTCAAAAAAAATTCATAGTAAAAGAAGTAATGCTCGGAAAAATGGCGACTTGTTAAGAAATTCTGGATTTTTTCCCATTATAAGTTATTCAAAATTTGACCGATCAAGGGCATACACACGTCAAACTGAGACAATTTATGCAGTTCAGGATATTTATAAAAGCAAAGTTGCAAGTGGATTTGTCATTTGATGCCAGCAACATGTTATCATTACTTGATCGATCATTAGTTTCTAAAACTTTCCGTAACTGTAAATCCACTACTAAATCAATGTGAAAGTAGTTTAGGTGCAAGTAGAACGGGGAGTTTAGAGGATTGTCAAATGAATGGCAGACTTTCTTTTTCTTCTTTACAGCCGACCACCCCGCCACCACTGAACGTAGCAGTAAACTCAATGGCAGACCGTCCGCCATTGCGAACAGCGTTCTTGTTATGTAAATTGTCATTGGAAATTTGGCAGAAACGATATCAGTGGAGAGTAAAGGTGATTCACACGGAGCTCATCATTGCGCACAAAACAAGATCACGCCTACTTCTAGAAAATCATGTGAGCAGAACCGGACAATGGCAAACTATTGTCCCGTCAGGACAAACATTGTCCATTGTCCAAACGTCATTGTCTCAATTATTCACACGAGAACAATGCCGGGACAACAGTAGAGAGGCAATGATTGAGCGTAATAGTTAGCCTCGTGTGAGCCCATCTTAACTGTGCACGAAAAACTAAGAGAGTAGCGGAGATTCTAGAAACTTCGATTTGACATATTTTGCAGGAAACTGCATCAGTGCAAGCTACAGGCACTTCACCTCCAAGCGGCATTTTAGGCCTTTGTGAAACCCCGTTGTTCCCGAATTACAGGAGAGACGTGCATTACCTGACGTCACTCATATGCAGGATGGTGCCCAGTCTCACGTTGCTGATTCCGTCAAGAAGTTTCACCTTGACACAATGATTGAGGATCGAATGATAATTCGACAATATAAGATTAAGTGGTTTTCGCACTCGCCAGACCCTACTCCAGCAGACTTAGTTGTAAGGATGCCAGCTTATACCTACCAGTTCTCTCCAGTCACTTGGGTGCCAATGAAAAATGCCATTCAGTGGGTCTCAGTGTCATCGGTGTGGGTATTCTTCACTCAATTGCAACTGACTTTGTTACCCGGCGAACCTGTTTAAGGTATCCGAACAAATTTGGAGCACTTTTTGAGAAAACACGGCATGGACATACTTTAACCATATTTCTAGACGAAATTAGTAATAGGATGACAATTTTGAAATAAACATTAACATTTTATGAAAATCGGCATTTAATTGCATGAATTTAAGCAAATTCTTATAAAAATTCAAATTAGCTGCACCAAAAACTATGATTCTAATCTTAACAAAACTTAAACCAAAATAAGCTACATAGTTTTCTCTAAGAAATGAATAATAATCGTATGGTTCTAACGATAGATAAAAGTTTTACAGCCAAAGATTTATCATAAAATATTTAGTGAATTTATAACATTATTATTCAAACAATAGGCTGAAAATAAAAAACTATTCACACGATCTTAATTATTTCTGTTTATTGTCTAGAAAATTGTATAAAGAAAAAGTCCATCAAGATTCATAGTTATATGATAGTAATATTTTGTGTAATTTGATTTGAAGTGAGCAAGAAATGAGTAAAAATTAGTTTCAAGGAAAATACGTTTAAAGTATACAGTAACTTGTTTTAAAAATGAATTATGGACGTACATACTTAAAATTCCCCACATTTATAGCTTTATAACATCTGGCTGCTAAGTTTTTAAAAATTTTCCTTTTTTATTCACTTTATTTTTTTCTATCAATTTTTTTATTGGGCAGAGAATGCTGCTTAAATTCATTTATTCTGTCTTTGTTGAGCTCATCCAAGTTTCTAACTGAATTTGTACTTGGATACACTGCAACAAACTTACGGATATTTAATAATCCTATAAAACTTTCATTAAAATGTATTACAGACATAAATACCCCAAATATGAGGATTCAGAGCTCATCAAAGACATGTTTAGGTGCAAATTTTTACCAAAAACAAAACTACATTTTGTTTTTGTTTTTTCCGCATTTAAAACTAATTTTGTGTTTATACAAATTTTCAACGTGTTTCGGATTCTTTGAATCGGTATTGCCGGTTATTTAAATGTTCACTTTCGGTTTATCGATCATTACGAAAATATTAATATCTAGACTTCTAATTAACATAGAGACAAAAGTAAACGTGTTTCGGATAGCTCAAAGACTGGTCTATCTATCAAAATAATTTTTTAAATGTCTTTTTTTGCAAAAGTCAATCTTTTCAACGTGTTCAGACACCTTAAAATCTTGTGGTGGTAATCATGTCGAAAATCTTTTGCTTTCAAATAAAAATTGCTGTGATAAGTTCCTCATTTGCATACACCATTTGAGTTTTACATGCGAGAACAATCTTTCGGCATTTTTTCGATTCCTGCAGAAATGCAAAGACTCTGCGAACGCACTTACGGAAACCGCAAAATTTTTCCGAGCATTAAATGTTTTACTATGATTTTTCAAAGTTTGTACGATTTTATGAGACAGCTTGTATATAATTGAAGAACTGTTTCGCTTCCTCTAATTATAAATAAATCTTCAATACTTTTTTGGATCTTTTTCTCCGACACAATCATATGAAACGACTAAAATATTCATATATACAGCCAAATAATCAACTGTAATAAAAGCATTTAAATTAGAAGAGAGCAAATTTTCTTTTTTTGTGCTTGTAATATAAATCTAATTGAGTTTTAAAAAAAAGTTTTTTACGTTATATAATATTTTTTTCAGTGTCTCCAAACATTATAAAATCTTCTTACAATTTAAGATATTCAGATTAAAATTTATTTTTATGACAAATAATAATCCATCCTACTTTAAAATATCATAAATTAAAATAAACAATAAATTTGTTTCTTGAAGTTCTTATAATAAATAAGCAAAATGGATGGATAAGTCAATGTTGATTTTTTAACACTTTGCAATATATTTTTTAGTTACAAATTTTTATCTTTTATAAACGAGAGAAAAGCCAAAGCAAGAATCAAAAGATTGAATACGTCCGGTGACATTAAGTAAAGAAAGTAGAATATGTGAAGAAAATTAGAAGAAAAATTAAGAATAAAAAGGTCTCTTAAAATAATATAATTTTTTATATATTTTAGAAGAAATATAAAATCAAAACACAACTAGAATACAAGCGGTTTAAAATTTAGTAGAAAATTAATCAATTACTCTTCAGTATGAATACCATATTATCTTATCTGTGGTGATGAAAATCTGGAGGCCGCAGATTTTCATCCACTTGTTTCCACCAGAAGTTCTCTTGAAAATTTTTGCAAATTTACTACAGACATCTGTTAAATTTTCACCTCTCTTTCCTTATTTTATTTTATTCTTATATTAATCCTTCGTAAGTGTTAAATTTTCTTTTGTTATGTGTTGAATACTTACTTCTGTAACTCCCGTGGGATACACGGGGATTCTAAGAATGCTTCAATTCAAAAAATGATAAATCCGAAATGTAAATGACCGGGTTATTCATTACATGCAGCAAATATGTTTGATATAGACGAAGGCAATTTCGAAATCGACTTTGATAAATATTTAGATATAAGTATTTTTAAAAAAAAATGTTTTGATATATTATCTTAATGAGTTAATAAAACAGAAGCTGGATTGAATAAAATAATAAATTTAACAAAAGTGGTATAATATGCTTTTAAAAGTGCAAAAAGAGGAAATGATGGATTGCAAAAATGCTCCCAAATATGAGGAATTAAATAAAGCAGATTATGTCATAAAAAAAGATGAAAAAGTTCACAAAAAAGCATTTAAGGGTAGATAGATCTTATATTTTGGTGAAAGGTCATTTGCTTTCGATAACTTAAAAGTCTTAACAGATAAGTGATGGGGAAGAAAGATAAATTAAAATCAGCACAGCGAAAAAATGAAGTAATTGCTTTACTAATCGATAAATCGAAAG
This sequence comes from Argiope trifasciata, assembly GCA_026543055.1. Lineage (NCBI taxonomy): Eukaryota > Metazoa > Arthropoda > Arachnida > Araneae > Araneidae > Argiope > Argiope trifasciata. The sequence goes on from JAPMOQ010038378.1 coordinate 2,287,729, forward strand.
TCCCGAATTATGAAATGATTTTACCACTGTCACAATTAAATCAAATACAGCAAGGAAAAATATTTCAAAACAGTGAAACTCAATGAAAGAAAAACAGGGGATTTTTGCTTTTTCTTATCCCATTTTTATTAAGTTTCAGACTTGGTGCAACTGGTTGGGGAACCAAAAACAGTATTAGGTATAATTTTAGGATCGGAAATAAAAGTAATAAGCTTTGAATTAAATAAGTATATCGTGGATAAAGCATTTATCAAAACTGAAATTTCCAACGAAATGATTGAAAAAAATATGAAAAACCAATACAAATTTTGCGTTTTATTTACATCAGATTTATTATCTAAATAGATGAAGAAATTTGAAAATATTATGAATTTAGATATTTTAACAATTAAAATTAGACAGTATGTTTGTTATTATAACAATCTCCCATAGGATTTTGCTTCGTATTTTGACCCTTTTGAGAAATATGAATATCAGAATATTAAATTGGCAATAGCTGGATTAATAATAATAAATAATCTATTTCAAGCGGACACAGGTAAGAAAAAGATAGAAACTGAAAGTTTTGAAAGTTAATTTTAAAAAAGAAAGAAAGTTTATTTTAAAAAAGAAAAAATAAATAAATGTTTTAGAAAGTTTATTTTAAAAAAGAAAAAAAAAGAAATGTTTTAGAAAGTTTATTTTAAAATACTTGAACCCTCAATTTGTCTATTTATTTTCTGACCTCAGTGATGTGGCGTGATTTATCGCATTTTACTGACAGTTATCTGACAGCGATTTAAACCGAGTGAGCTTCTCTTGTATTTTTAGTGGCGCCAACTAGGATCTAGGGTAAGACTTGGCTACTTCATGCGTCCCATTCGCTTACAGAGGGGCACATTCACACACCTCACAGACAGAACACAGATGTAGAACAACCATGCCCGAACAGCGATGCTCAGAAGACGCACTACCGGCATTTCAGTGATGTCTACGACATGAATACGCAACACTTTCGATATAATATTGATATAATGTAATGCCATACTATATATTTGATTCCTTCACAAAATTATCTAATAATCATTTAATTTGTTGTATGGATTAATCCTAAGTAAGGTGTAATTATAATGTGAAGTGAATTTGTACCGCAGGCATGTTAGAAATTTAATATCCAAGATCTTTTTCAGTTCTTTTTATTTATTGAATATATATATATATATATTCCAGTTGTTAAATAATCGTTAAATAAAATACTTTTCATTCATTCACTCAAGTTCAAATACATTAATACATTGCTCTAAAATTGTAGTGGATGACACTTGATGGAGATACATTTTTTAATATTAATTAATTAATAAAACTTTTCCAGTAATTTGGGCCACCAAAATAGTCAAATCTGTCTCCAAATGGTTGCCAAGCTCTGAGATTACTTATGCGACACACGATCATAAATAATGTAAGAAAATAAGTAGGAATTCAATTAAAATTTTGTATATGTTACTTGTTCATATTTTTTATGAGAAATAATCTTAAAATGATTTATTGTAGGCTTAGAAGTGCAGTCTAGTTATAGGTATCCATCCATTAAAGTGGAATCATTATAGCATGTATTTCAGCGGTAAGCATTAATAAATGATATATTCTAATAAGCTCTATACTAAAAAAGCAACGGCATAGTCCTTCTGCAAGCTGTATTTTATAGCATTTATACATTAAAATAAAACCGAAATGATTAGATGATTGCCATCAATACATATGGAATAATATATATCTGTACGCTTCCCAGAATGGAAGACTCATTTCAAATTTACATATATTAATATTTTATTCCAATAAAATTTGATTTAAACTACCGAAAATATTTTAAAGGTTACAAATTTCAGATTTAGCTAAAATGTAAGAATTATTATATTCATTAAAATATTCCCAAATGAGCAAATTTTTTTAATCTCTTGTATTCTGCTTTCGATCTAAGTTTTAATTTTTCCATTCATCAAATGCTAATTTATTTATTATTGTCATTTCTAAAATTGTTTCATGATTGGCATTTACAATTTGAATCACGGTTTAATTCAGAGAATTGCTGCTTTCAGAATGCAGGGAGTTCATATGTATAAAGCTAAATAGATGTCCCACAACTTTAACAAATTATGGCAACATTAATAACTAAAAGGGATATCTCAACTATCTCACATAGATGCAAAGGCAGATGGAAAGACATAAAATATGTAGATATTGCAACACAAGAGAATATATGTGTGGAAAAAGCGTGTGTTAAGCTCCTGCCCGTATAACTAACAAGTAAACGAAAAAGATTTATCATGTTCAAAGAAAATTTTTAAGATAAAACTTTCTTTAACAAGTGCTCAAAAAATTTACAACCAAAACCTCATTAGTAGAAGATATATCCATGTTGTTGTCAGATCATCTGAATCCTGGATAATATTTGAACAATAATGTTGTTGGGCATTTTGTGCTAACAAAGAACAATTCACAACGTTTGCGTAGAGATGGGTAAAAGTATTGGATATGTCATATACATTTCCAACAGCAATTGTTATTCTGGCTATTTGACCTTCCTCAGACTCAACCATACGTTTGTAGATCATATTGTTAGTATGTTTTTGGAAGGAGAAATCTATATGCATCTAATTTGGTGATTGGAGTCTGATCGAGAGAAAACAATTCATTTCGCTCTAGATAAACCCAGGCTTTCCTATTGAATTGAGCTGGGTCACTATTGTGCACGAGCAATTGGAAAAATATCGAAATTCGGTGAAAATCTATACTAATATTATAAATGTGAAAGTTTGGATGGATGGATGTTTCCTACACAATAGAATTGGATGAAATTTAGCACAAAGATAGATTATCGTCAGGAATAGTACATAGACTACTTTTTATTCTGGTTAATTGAGTGTTTATTTTTTTATTAATTAAGGGGACTCGGTACCTCAAAAACAAATTCCACAATTTTTAATAAAATTATTCGATTTTGTCATAGATGGATGTTAATTGTGCATAAACTTAGATTTCTAAAATATATTTCATAATCAAAGATTACAAATTTAAACATTTTAATTTTTTAAAGAAAATTAAGCCTTTTTTAAAAATGCTTCTTCATGTACAAAATATTTTTACCAAAATTTTTTTAAAGGAATATCACTATATATGTAACAAAATTAGGGATCGGATTTTGGATATCTTTATTCGGTTGTGAGAGAAAAAAAATGTTCCACAAAATTTTGTGAAATTTTTTGGAAAAAATCAGATTTTTTCATTTTGAACATTTTTAGAAAAAAATCTAATCAAAATTTTTACAAATCCATCCCTAATTCTATTAAGAATGCGAAAAGTGAACAGAAAAAAATTTGATAAGAGTGATTTTTAAGAGTGAGCAGAAAAAATTTCATGCAAATACAATGAAATGTGATTGACTTTTTACATTTTGTAGCTGACAAAATTTTGAAAAAAAGCAAACTGAGAAAAACAGCTTTAAAGTTTTCAACACAATAAAATTATAATAAAAATAATTCATATCAAGTTAGTTTTTTAAGAGCAATAACATGGCACTTTTAAGTGCTAAGATACCAATTTTATTAATATACATTATTGTAATATTTATTAATGGTCATTATCATATGTTGGAATTATTAGAAACATTGGGGGGGGTGAGTACAAAATTTTCTTTTTTTTACTCAGTATTTTTTTTAGTAAAAAGAGTTATTAAATGTTCGTCATTTCTGTTTATCAAATAACGAATAATACATAGCAAAATTTCTAGCTCATTTTATTGAAATTCAAATTAAATTAGCCATTTTGAAGGGGGTAAATTTTCTAGGCAATGACTGAGACAAAAAGTTTTAAAAACGTAAGTACAAAAATATTCAATATGAAATAACTTATATAAGTACAAAATATTTTGAATAATATATTATAATTCAAACAGAATTCTATATAAGTTTTGTGTTAATCTGAAGTATATAGAAGAAGCAATCAAAGTATTTATTGATATACGAAGTAACGATATATTTGGAAATGACAAAAAACACAAAAGAAACCTTGTACAAATACTTGTATACCAAGGCAACACAATGTATTATTATTCAATGCAATATGTAATATAATGTGCTTTTCTGTGCAAAACACTTATAAGTTTTACTGATTCAATTTAAATTATCAATTCAGTTTATCATCAGCATAATTTGAAGAGGAAGTCGAGTTGATTTTTTCACAATAACTGCAT
>JAPMOQ010038378.1:2296956-2363152 GCA_026543055.1 Argiope trifasciata
TTCTTCCAAGCAAATATCAGTTTTATGATCTAGTTTTGATTTCCTTCTATCTGATAATAGTGAATTTCAATCGGTTTCATTTAGTAAATTTCATTCAATTACAGATACATTGAGGTGCTTTGATTCCTTCCTTTACATTTTTGTTATTTATAGCAAGAGAATGGAATTTCCTTTTATTGAAAGGCATTTTCAAAACGAATTAAGAAGCAGGTAAGCAATATATAAATTCTGTAGTCTTGAAAAGCACAGTTTTCATTTCAAAATGAAAATAATAACAAGTGTGAAATTCTTTCAAAATGAAGAACGAAAGCAGTAAAACCATAAAAAAACAAGGATTTAACCGTTACAGTTTCAAATAAGTTTCCTACTTTTTATTTCATTGAAAAAATTAAACGACTTGCCTACTCGCACATGAAATAATTTTGAAGTAAAGACAGGAAGTGGGCGTGGCACCTGATGTCGCGTTAGACAAAATAACTCCATATCTCGTTAAATACCAGACAGATTGTTTTGAAATTTTCTGATTAATAAGTCAAAGGTTCAAGTATCAATATTCACTAAAAATTAGAAAATCGATATTTTCATCGAATTTCGAAATTTTTGAGGTACTAAGTACCCTTAAAACTAACTTTCAAGCCAAAAAGCTGAGGCGAAATCCTGCCAACGATAAGTAAGGATCCAGCTTTCTTTTCCCCAACAGTAATGAGGTTACGCTTAGCAGAATTTCGACCGATTATTTCAAACAGTTCTAATTATTTTCTTTGTGTTTGATGTATTTAAAATCAAATGTTGTTAATGATTCGATCTTTCGGATTCATTCTGAAGTACTTTTAAATTAAAAGAAAACAGAATACAGGAATTAAAAAAAATTCTAATATTTCATTTATCCCAACTGGCGTTGAACGTTCGCTCGTGATTATCGACAACTGTGTTTTCTTTAAATTAAAAGTTTAAAAATTATGTGTATAGTACTGTCGCAGCTACCTCAACCTCGATCAATAAGTAAAATGGATTTAACAGGAATTGATTTGCTGTTTTGTTTTATTTTGGGTATACAATGTAAATAAATAGTTTTTACATTATTTATGTTTTTTTTGTTATTACATTCTATTTATGTTATATATTTTTCATATATGCTTATACTTTTAGGTATATCGTTTTTAGGTTAGGTTGGGTTTTTTTATTTGTCATTTTTTGATAGTTTTTCGTCCATATACATCAAATTTCCATGCGAATTGAGTCGCGGGTAATAGCTAGTACCATATAAAGGGATACCGTACATGTGACGGTGGGCTAAGAAAATAGCTTGGTGTTTTTTAATTCTTCTGCGCTATGTCAGCAGCAACATTGATTTAGAGTATTTTTCTCCAGCTTGCCTATGAACTCCATGAGGGCTTTTCAAAATCTACTTGAGAAATGACGATTAATACCAATAGATTGCTTTCAATTACGATATGAAACACATCTTTTACAACATCTCTAAGTATTTTTATTTGCACAATGCATATTTCAGGGTTACATTTTTGTCACATGGTGTTGTACGAAATTGCATTTTTAGAAGAAACTTTTTCCTATTCATGCAACGAAAACATACTTTGATTAAAAACTTCAAATTAAAAAATAATTCCAATCCATGGTTTGCATAATATGTTTTTTCCTTAAAAAAGCCATATTTATGCACTAACTTCTAACTCTTCTAACCTAGTCATTATTTGGACAAATAATTTAACTTCTGAAGTATGAATTCGCTAAAACGCACCTATATTATTTCCATTTCTTTATAGAATTTATCGTAACATCCAAATTAAAATGCCTTTTGTAATGATCTTAAATTTGCTATAAAACTTGCAATTATAATTACTATAGTTTTATTCGTCACATCTATTCAAAAGGTGGGCATTTTGCTGCATTATTGATAGAGCGCAAAATCAACCGAGGAGAGAATCGAGTTAAGATCTAATAGTAAAAAAAAAATTCTCTCTTTATCCTGCTAGCATGCAAAGAAGTGAAAATATCTTTTAGATGAAGCATGTATGCAGCTTCATTATCCCTTCCCAAGAGACCGCCTTATGTATTTCGTAAAAGTATCAATCCTTTTCCCTTGGCACATTCATTTTCTCGAGCCATGTAACCACTGTGTGGGAGGCAAGCAAAATTCAAAAGGAAAGGAACAAACATAAATTTCAGAAAGTGACGTATTAAAAGAACCCATCAAAATCATCTGTTAGTTTGTATAAAAATGGTATTTACGGACTAAAAAATTGTGTAAAATATGAAAAAAATATCATCTGTAAGATTAATTAAGTGATTCAGTCTGACACACTAATCAATATTACGCTGTTTTTAGAAGACGCGAAATCATTACTGTGAACAAAGTAAGTAATTAATTTCCTGATTACAAGGTAGAAAAAAAAAAGATGTCAAAATCCGATGTTTGAAACACTTGTTGAACTGAGGCGGAAAAATTGACTTTTCCCTGCAACAGTTTTTTCTCTTCTCTTTGAACAGAACAACAAGGGCCACAATAAACTTTAATTAAACTTTAGTTCTCTTTTGTGCAAATAATTATAAAATTATTCAATTTGTAGCAATTTAAGTTTACTTCTTCACAATGGATATTTTTTAAATGTTTTATCTTTTCATCGGAATAACTTTTTTGCAATTCTAAACAGAGAAAAATCTGACTGCTGAAATCTAATTTAGAGAGCTAAATTTCTATGAAATTCTATTAAATGCTCTTGAAAAATAGCATAAGTATATTCTAATTTTTGAATATGAAATTTTAAACAATAACTGAATACACAATTTTCCACACAGGGAAAAACCAGAAGGATAAAAGCAGTCACGAGTTGCAATTAGAATACACTAGAAGGTAAATTATCAAAAAAGAAGATTCTAATCAATTGCGTGAAAAATAGAATTACAATCATAAGTAATTCAAAATTGTAGCAAATGAAATGCCTTTTTCCCCTAACAAGATCTTTGTAAATCTAAACTCAAGGAAACAATAATATTTTTGCATTGGTGCATAGCAAACGAGAAGCAAGCTACATCATACTTCAATAATTTGCATGACTGGTTGCACATTATACTAGTAAAGAATTAGTAAACTAGTTATAATTTAGAATCAGAGTGATTTCACTATTAAGATTGCTCTGTCGCACATCAAACTGAGACCTAACGCTAATCGAATGCTGCATATACATTCTTGGGTACATAAAACATATTCAACACTTTTGCACTACCAAGCAAATTCATTATTACTAGGAAGTAAATGTTTCGAAGATAAATAGCCGTTTGTGAAAACTGATATCAACACCAGCTTATCGAATATATAATTTAAGAGAATTGTTACAGGTTTGAGTGCTTAAAATGATTCAAAAATGAACTCTCGATGATTGAATCTGCTTATTTCTTATATAATAATTTATATTTTATTTCTCAAAGAACAAAAGCCCATTGTAAAAGGAAATATCATTATATAGAGAATAGTGTTCAAATAGTTATTAGTATAGTTCATTTGTTATAGTAAGATTTCGAACAAAACCCAACATTTCTGTTACTTCTATGATATGATCTTTCAGAAAAGTGTCTTTACAATTTTTAATGTTCTCAATCAATGAATGTCAAAATCAAGTTTAAAAAATGCTATTTGATTAAATAATGCCTCTTCATTAAATATAAGCAAATCGTATTTGCATGCGTTCACATCTATTTTAATTTTATCTTCAAATTTTCCATTGACAACCCTTGGATTTTCTTATTTCATGTGGCATTGATGCTTATGAAATGGTTATGCTAATCACTCAGATATATAAAAGGTATGGGAAGTTAGTTCAATAAGTACAAATAATTATAATTCTATTATTATAATTATAATTATTATAATTCTATCACCTACTTTTTATATTTTATTTGTTTATTCGGCCATTTAACATTGAAGCATTTAGATTTTTGCAAAATGATTATTAGGAAAGGAAAACTAAACTGTAGGGATATGGATCCAAAATTCTCATTTACATATTAACGAAAATGAAAAAAAAAATTCAAACAAAAACAGTTAATAATGTCATTCTTTATTTCCAATGATTTGTCCTGCTTTGTATATACCTATCAGAACTTCATCTCGCTTTTATCAATACATAGATCCAGAATCACGATGGCTACGGGATTCAGTGTTTTACAGTATTTTGCACAGAGTTTTAGAAAAAGTGGTTAAAAAGCCTTGAAAATATTCACTGCGAATAATAATATTATCTTTATAAATGCAATATAATTTATGAAAAATCTTCATCTAATGAAAAGTAACATCTTTTAGTGAAACATTTGAAGCTCCATTTGCACTCGTTTTATTTTAAGTTGTAAGAATCGTAAATAGGAAAACTGACTTATACAGACTTCAATTTTTATCTTAATTATAAAAAATATACTGGATTAAGATCTAAAGATAGCATTTGCTCCTTTTGTAGATTTTTTGTTCCTACTCATTTATATTTTTACATAATCATACTTTTATAACTCTATTAATTCCTACTTGTTCAGCAACTTTTCACAAATAGTTATTCCCTATTTTATAAATCAACAATTTCCCGAAAGTTTTCGTTCATTTAATCGGTTTCCTTCTTTTCATTATTTAATAAAAAATAGAATTGAATTGTAAAGACGAATAGGAAATTTTTTTATGAATTCGAGCTTATTTAACCTACATAATCTGATTTTATATTCTGAACTGAATTCTGCTTTAGAAAAAACTTTTCAAAAATTAGAATTGAAAGAAATTATAATACAGCGACGTTGTTCTCTACTTAAACAAAAATCCCAATACCCATTTAGAGTCTTTTGTTCTGCGATAATGGAAAGTTTCGACTTTAGTGTCGATAATTAGCTCCTGGGTAAAGATGACGATGCGGATCATTTTTGATAGACCTCGGCACGATCATTATTAATTTGTTTTCAAGTAATATAACAGTAAATGAAATATTAATACTTTTACAAAATAGTAAAAATATTAAACATTTCTAAATTTATACAGAAATGCTTTAGGTGCATAAACTATATATTTTTATAACTTGATTGATCTTGGCAACATGAAGACTCATATTAGGCCTCATTTTAAACTAGATTTGCGTGTCTGTACAAATTAGAATTTTAGATATGTTTAAAAAATATGCTTATTATCTCATTAAATATTAATTAGCTCTTAATAATTAGTGTAAAAGGGTTTTTCTCACTGAAATGAGTTTAAATATTTTATTAAAAAAAGTTGAGTATATTTTATGAGTTGGTATATTTTATAAAAAAAAAAGACACACACATTTTTTTTTTCATCAGCTTGAATAGAAAAAGCGAGATTTTTTCTGTCATTTTTACTTTTAATTAGTTATTAAAAAATTTTGTAGTGATTATAACTTTGATTCAGGCACAAAACATCCACTGTTTATACAAATTTTGATTTATAAATAGTTTTATTTGGCTTATTTTTTTGTTGAGTTACTATTGTTTGAGTGAAGCAACATAGTGGAAAAATATTCTTCGTCAAATGGGTTATAAAAAAACCTCAGCTGGAGTTTTCAGTGAATGTACCTGAAGAAATCTCTTTATAACTCGAGAATAATTCCAAATGTCGACAACATCTTGGTATCGTTTGAAAGCTAAAGGATCAGAGAAAATGTTGAAGAATAAAAAAATTCGATATTTTGAAGTTTCAAACGCGATTCTTTGGCTCGATATTCGATACCTATCTTTTTGGGATAGAAGAGGTCTCGATTTATTTTCTAACTTCTAGCTCTAAACTTCTAGTAGAGATACCGAGCTCATCTTGTATGATAATCGCGGTATCTAATTAGAGCATTGGTATTTTTCAATTGAATTAACAAGGCCAGAATTTGCTAAATTCATTGAATGATTTTGTATAATTAAACATTAGGGCATACTATCAAAATAACTAAAAGTGAAGTGTTGTAACGTAAGGCACATACATAGTGTGACTTGAAACAAATGTATTTGAAAATTAAAGTCTATAAACTGTTAAATAGAATGTGATCAGATTGAAATTCTAAAAATTTATATATAAATATTTAACTGAATTTTTATCTCTAAATAAGTTTAAATAGAAAAAGGAGAAGGAAATATCACCATTTACAGAAATGTTGCTAAGTTGCATTTGTTACATATTTAAATCTTTAATTGTTTTTTAGTAAATTATTTGTATAAAATAAATAATACTTATTTTTTAAGCAAACAATCTCATAAAATTTGAGAATTATACTATTTATTCGCTTACAAAGGTCGTTGTTCCATCCTGATGTACTTGTCAGAACAATTTTTAAATCGATTTTAGCTACCTTTATTTGTCTAGTCGTAGAAAATCTCAAAATAAAACATAATTTTAAAATGTTACAGGAAGTTAGAGACAATTAGTTATACAGCATTGTAACTAGTAGAAAGGCTGGACACTTGCTTATGAGAATGTAATTATTTTTTTTTTTTTTTGGAATGGAGTTTTGCAATATAATTCGTTGGGGGTGAAATAAAGTTTACTCCAAAACCCCAACCACTTCTATTGCTGATGTTGTATAGTTGTTATATTGTTGAATAGTTTTGGAAAACCCAAATGACTCCTAGCGTGAAAATGCTCCATTATATACCACTTTTCCACACCCTAAATTTTCCCCAAAGGGTAGAAACGGCTCATAAAGGTTATATTGCTTGAGATGAAATCAGCAACCTTTGCCAGTAAGAAAAACTTCTGCAACATCTGTCGTCCTCCATAAAAATGCCCCTTCTATCATATATTGGAATGCATGTCACCAAAGTTCTGCTTTTATAAAGCCAGTTTCCTTTAAATGTTTATCGGCTTTGCTATAAACTAGCTCATCCAGCTACAGAAGACTGAATTCACTAAAACTAACTTTCTCCATCAATTTCAGATATAATACCAGTAACTCAGTTTGGAATTCGCCTTTTCGTTTTTCCTTCTGAATCTGAATATAGATATAAAGCTATTCCTTCTATGATATATTTCCCGTATAAGACCAAATAAATGGAAAACACTCGGCTCTACGATTTTGATGGTGCTTGTTGGAGTCTAAAGCAATTCCTGGTTTACGAGAAAGCCGAGAGTGGAGAAAAAGTCTCATTAGTTAGGGTAAAAGAATTTTTAACTGTCTCGGATTTATAGGGTATTAAAGATTTTGACGTAGTTGTTAAGGGAAACGACAGCTTGGAATTTCTGTCGATAAATGACTATTTTTCTCCAGTTAAAGCCATAATTGAAGAAACTGAGGAACTCTTTTCTTCGCAAACTTTATTTTAAGTGTATTTTTAGAGCTATAATGGCTTTCAAAAAAAGGTACTTATCAACTACTTTAAGTTTTCTAAATATATATCGTCTACTAAGTTCCATACGTATATTATATTTAAGTTCATTAAGCATTAAATGTTTCTCAATAATCTTTTCGTGTCTAATTTGAGAAATTATAAACACTGTAAAATGGAAATGGTACATAATTTTATGCATAAATTACTACAAAAAATTTTTTTAATAAAAATTAAAAATTAATGCAATGCTGTTTATTACATATCTCATGTTTAATTTATAGACGGTAGAAATCTTTGATAGCAGAAATATTAATATAATAATAATATATTATATAATATTAGAGCATAAGAAACACTGAAAAGCTTATTTATAAAATAATATATGACAAGCAAAATTAATTTGAATGATAGTTTTATCGTATACAATTACAAAAGATTAAAAAAATTTTAAAAACAAAAGATAAAAACTAATCAAGAGTCCAACTAAATTATAAGCAATATCGTTTTCAATCGAAATGAATATTTGATACCAAAGTTTATATTTAGATACTGCTTGAACTTACTCTACGAGTTTCGTTGATATACCAATTTGAATATAGTTCTTTTCAGAATTTCATTTATTAATTAATACAAGAAAACATTTGTAAATCTAAAAAAAAATGTTCACAACATTTCATTTTCAATAATCACTGTAACACAAGAAGAGATCGAACTAATTTGTTTCAGAATATTTTGAGAACGAGAATCACAGAAAATGTTTGTGTTCATCAAAATCACCAATTATAGAAATACAAGTATTTTAATATAACTGCATTTTTTTTTTCTTGGACATTACTTCAAAATAGTTTACAAAAATTACTGGAATGAAACTTTAAATTTTCACATTTTACATTATTATAGCACAATAGGTTTAAAAATTCAAACAGAAATGCAAATTATTTTCAATAAAAATAAAAAAAAATGTATTATAAACTTTTTAAAAGTTCAAAGAAAAAAATTAAAGCCATTTTTATTTTATAACTCGAAATAAAATTATAATTTCTTAAATAAAACAAACATATTAATCATAATTCCCATAACGCAAGATTATTGGATTGATAATGCATGCTTTTCTTTGTTATAATTCTAAAATTAGTTGTTTCTTATTTCGAAGTTGTAAAATATCGGTCATAGTTTTTGGATTTAGGTTAGTTTTCTATTTTCTAGAAAAATTGTAATTTTTCAAATTATGAGATACTTTTTAAATCCGTGAAAAAGTTTACAAAAATTACACACGTGACCGTCTTAAGAAATATATTCTTATGATTGTTCAGATTACAACTGAAAAATTCCATAAATCTTGGCATTATCTAATAAATAACAAATAGCATTGTTAGTTTTTCAGCCGACTAGTTAATGGTTGCAATTACGGTCCAATGTGAAGCTTCGATTTGTCTAATATAATTTAATTTATACAAACCGCCGGAAACATTCTTAAAAGATTTGCTACAAAATATTATTAAACATAAACAAGGATGTCTTTTGAATAGTTTGATTTTGAGCTCCAGATTTTAAATGATTTTCCATTGTTCTGGTGCGAAATCATTTGCAATCAATTGCATCTTCAACAAAATTATTGTAAAATTTAATTATTCCTTTAAAAAAACTAAGAATAGCTTTTATCGAATTACTAGAATATGCAGAAAAGAAACGCATTTATAACGTATATCACTTAATTATAGTTTTATGTATGACAATGACTGCAAATAGATTGATTAACACGTTGAAGGCGACGGCAATTTTCAGAAATCTGACCTCAAATGACAGTAAATCATTTGAACTCATTTTTATAATTAAGTTTTTTGTACATGCAAGCCAGCATTGATATTTTGTTTTCCCAGAAGCCATCTATCGATATGAGCACTACGAGTTGATTCGTAGCTGGACAAAAATGCCAAGTAAACACAGTACGAGATGACTCGTCGTTGGAAAGAGCGCAATCGACGAGTTCTCTCGTCGTTGGCAGTCAACGTGTTCATTGTCATCATGCCGTCAGACTCGATTTCTTTGTACCACTTAAGAAATATGACCATTATGAAAAACCCCTTTTTAGAAATGATGACTATTGGTGACTTAGAAGACTGAAATAATGTTTCACCGAGAGTAAATTACTGATTATTGCAACATATTCTTGGGTTTGTGTTGCTCCGTATCCACCAAGGATTTCTATCCCCCAAATGGCCATTATCTCACTTTGACAACTTTTGAAGAAGGCGAACAAACCAGACTTCTTTAGAGTCACGTGGGAAATTTTGAGTAAGTGTAGCAGCCTATTTTTTCATGTGGAAGGAACTCATTTCAAAAGCTTCTGCTCTCTTCTGAAATGATGTTTGTGATTCTCAGGGGCTGAAGACTTTTTATTTGATGTTAGTGGGTTGCTTTGGAGAAATTATACAAAAGAAAATATCTTCTTTTGATTTTTCATATTTAAATTGTTTGAGTTCAGTGCTGATAATTATTATACACATAAATGAAAAAAAATGAAATGTAACTTTTTTATTAAATTTTTAAATATCATTCATGCCAAAAATCAAATAAATGTGCAAGTTTCTTTTGTAATTAAAAAGACTTTTTTTGCAAACTGAATTTAATTATCTATATCAATAAAAACTGTTGTATGTATGCATGTCTCTTCTGTGCGTCCTACAGCTCATCCGATTGCAATGAAACTTCGAATATTTATTTCTTGCACTTATGGGTATAGTAAAACTATGTAATACATGGAAATAAACATGAATGTTTGTCTGTGTATCTCTTATGCGCTGCCGTGCCGCTCATCCGATGGCGATGAAACTGAATACTTATTACTTGCACTTACTTGTTTCTGTTAAATATAGGGGAAAAAATGTTCAACCCTTAATTCATGAATAATAAAGTTGATAATAGTCTTGAATAAAAAATATAATTAACATTATTTAAGCTTCTCTTTTATATATCACTCAACTTTAATGAATGTGTTCATTTCCGGTACGAAAATAAATATTATTCTTTCTATTATTCCTATGAAAACAAGACAGTTATTTGAAATTCCAAACGATATTTCCAAAATGGTTTCTTCTGAAGCAACAACGCGCCGGGTACCAGCTTGTATTTATAATATTTTACAAATGTGTACCCTTAATGGAAAACAATGGGCTGAAAGCAGAAGAACTGGAAATGCAAATTTAAATTTCGTTTTTTCTATTGATGCTTGCAGTATTTAATGAAATATTTAGAAGTAGTGAGTTAAATCATTTCTTCAGCTATGTAAATTAAATTCTTAGCAGTAATGAGTAATAATGATTATTTTTAAATTAAAAATTGGACTTCTTATGTAGAATTTTTTCTTGTTTTTTCAACAAAAGCTTTTCTAAGTTTTGTTAAAGTTTATCAATGCATCCTTGACCTAATTCTAATGAATGACGAATGTTTGAACCTTGCTTTAAATTTAATCAATAATAAATGAAAGAAGTTACTTTTTTAACTTAAAAGTTCCATTTCATACTTACTTAACGTTTCTATTTCTTGGAAGTAAGGCATAGAAAAGAGTCTGAAATGTTTTTATGGAGTACTTTTTATTTATACATATGTAGATAAGCATTGAATCTTTCGTATGATGCAGTTTTAAATTTTAGTGTTAGTTTAATATTTTGTGAGTTTTTTTTATTTTCCAATACATTTAGAGTTGTGGGCAACATGCTGTTAATTCTATAATCGATGATATATTCTTAAAAAAAAAAAGTCTTTCTGTGTAGCAATCATTTAGATTAACTGTGAAGGTTATATCTTGTTTTTAAATTCTTTGGGGATTGGTATGTCTGTGTCGAAGAATATCAAATAGAAAAGTATCAAGATTTGGCATAAATTTCTTATAAACTGGGGACAAAATGATGACATTAATAATAATAAAAATATTGATATAAGTGACAATTGAACCACGGGGAGCATATCCAAACTAAATAAATGAACCCAAAATTATGTTACAGAAATTTATGAAGGTATTCAGACAATTTTTAAATACTTTAGAATCCAATCATAATTTTGCATTTCTTATGATGTATAAAATAATTCCAATATGTAACTAATACATCCAACATTTATTCAATAATTCATTCTAAAAGACATTTGTTCCTTAGAAAATTAGATAAAACAGTAAAATCCTAAAAAATAATGAATCGTATGAGGGTAATAGTAACTGGTAATTTATATACAGTTCGCTAATTCAAAGTCATCAGATATTTTTAAAAAGAATAATTTTTGCTCCCTCATAAATTTGTTAAATTTCTCTAATATATTTATTCCACTGTTGTAGTTTATAAAAATATTTATTTATCCGCTAGAATCGATGGTTAATAAATAATAATTAAAATGATGGAATTAAATCTATTTTAGACTAGCAGATGGTAGTCTTTCTAAAATTTTCCTGCATACAATCTAGAAAATATCTTTTCCCCCTGAATATCCATCCTTCTCCTCATAAAATTGGGGGGATGGATATTTTACAAGACATTGGTGATTGTTAATTACGAGATTTTAGAAATTTGTCATTAATTTAGCCCTTTTATTGAATATATCGTGAGTTTATATAATTTGGACTCATTTTTCAAGTGAAATGGCACCAAAATTTAAAAAAACTGTTTTAATCAGAAGATAACATACCGAATTCCATTAATTTAAATCATTATGTTACTGGGTTTGAATGAAGGATGAAATATAAACAGAGACGTGGATAGCTGTTTGATAGATTTGCTTTAAAATTTGATAAATATCTCTGGTTTAAATGCTAAAGAGTGTCCCGAATTTTTGCGTTATGTAGTAACATAGTTCAAATGTACTCAAGCAGTCAAATAGAGAGAATTCCGATAAATGAATGCATTTCAAGATTTTAATGAATTTTACATATTTGGTTATAATTTCATGTAGCAAATTTCAATAATCCAGCTAAAAAAAATTTTAATTATAGTTTTCATTGACTGATAGAAAGATGAACATAATGCCTCATATCTGTTTTCCAAACTCAGGGTAATTTAAAACATGGGGAATGGTCTAAATCTCGAGTACGTGTATAATCCATATTCGAGAACTATACACGATTTTACAGGATTCTACATATTTGGTCATCATTTTATATAGCACATTTCAGTAGTCCAGCTCAAAATATTTTCAATTATCGTGTTCGTTGACTGACAGAAAGCTGAACACAATGCCACATATCTGTTTTCCAAATTCAGGGTACTTTAAAACATGGGGATTTGTCTAAAGCTCGAGTTCGTGTACAATCCATATTCGAGAATTATACACGATTTTACAGGATTCCACATATTTGGTCATCATTTTATATAGCACATTTCAGTAGTCCAGCTCAAAATATTTTCAATTATCGTGTTCGTTGGCTGACAGAAAGCTGAACACAATGCCACATATCTGTTTTCCAACACAGGGTACTTTAAAACATGGGGATTTGTCTAAATCTCGAGTTCGTGTACCATCCATATTCGAGAATTATACACAATTTTATAGGATTCTACATATTTGGTCATCATTTAAGTAGTCCAGCTCAAAATATTTTCCATTATCGTGTTCGTTGACTGACAGAAAGATGAACACAATGCCACATATCTGTTTTCCAACACAGGGTACTTTAAAACATGGGGATTTGTCTAAATCTCGAGTTCATGTACAATCCCTATTCGAGAATTATACACAATTTTACAGGATTCTACATATTTGGTCATCATTTCAGTAGTCCAGATCAAAATATTTTCAATTATCGTGTTCGTTGACTGACAGAAAGATGAACACAATGCCAAATATCTGTTTTCCGCATACAGGGTACTTTGATACATGGAGATTGGTCTAAATCTCGAGTTCGTGTATAATTCGTATTCTATAAAGAAATAAGTTATAACAATTTAGTTCGCTAACTCAAGCCTTCGCCAGAAGTTAGACAAATAAAATAAGCGGTTGAAGACATATTTCAAAGGTGTATTGAATAATATGGGAAGTGCAAGAGTTTCCTCAGGATCATTGTATTAAGGTATGCGACTACGTTAGAAACAATGGGTATAGATCACAGGGTCGAATTTAGTTTCATTATTGTTATTTCTTGTAGTTCACATGCAAACTCTTTGCAAAATAGTTTATCTTTTCTAGGGTCTCACCTATCATTCAGCTAGATTTTTCAGCTCAAATCTGTCTTCCTCAAAACTCCAATTTTCATAAAAATTATCTCCCGTTAATATGATATATCAGAACTTACATAAAAATTTCAGCGTGTGTTTTAAATAATATTGACAATAAACTGGACCAAAAGTTTTATTGGTGGTGAAATACTTTTTCATTTATAGACGTTTTTTCGAAAAATTAAATAGTAAATTTATAGAAAAATGTCTATATACGTATATTTTTACCCATCACCTATTTGCATCTCAAAATGTTTCTTACATTTTGGTTCATGTCATTTGTTATTATATTCTATAACTTGTGTACAAGGAAAAATAGGATTGTTATATTACAATTTTATACAGAGTGATAATTGCTATGGTTCAATTTCATCGCAATTTACTAAAATGTTTACGAATTTTCAAAATATGTGATAATTTCAAATGATTTTGTTGCATTTATAGTCTTTTGTATTATATTTGACAATACATTTAAAAACCATATTTTTTTATTTAAAAAATAGGTCTAAAAAATCAAATTTTTCAAAAATTCCCTTCGAAATGTAGTCGGATACCTTAACTAATACTATTTTGAAGGAAGTTGTAGCGGCATTAGCAATTCAGAGAAATTTTATGGGGAACATCATATTTTTAAAGTGAAGTGAATAAATAATTAAAGGTCACTGAATGAAATTGCAAAGAAAGAAAAAAAAATACTAAATACTTTTAAAGACATTCACTGAGCAGGTGGGGGGGGAGGTAAAGGAGCGAGATAAAATTCTTTCGTATTTCCTTCTTCGTCGGCACATTTTGGTCATTAGATGGCATTGTTTGAAGTGATAATCGATCGTAATAATTTATCTTTCATGACGATGGCAGGCAAAAAAAAAAAAAAACATGATTAAACTCTAAAAAAGAAGAGTTTACTTCTGAAATCAGTAAGTTTGTAAAAAACGTAGGGATATTTTTTTTAATAATTTGGTTATCAAGAAAACGAAGAAAGAAAGAAAGAAAAGAAAAAGAAACGTGTCTTCTCTTCGAAAGAGATAAATCTGTGTTTGCTGCGAGGGTTCAATTCCGCCAAGGATTGAACTTGCGATTTGCTGCTAAGTAGCATATACCCTATACAAAAGTGATCACTAATGTTTTGTAGCTGTTACTGGCTTATTAAGATACCACCCCAGAGACAACGTCGTTTTGGGAGATAGGAGAGATATCGGTAGCCTCAGGAATAATCATTTTATGCAGTCTGCTTCCAAGTCGTTATTGAAAAAGATGCAATCCCAGAAAACGAAATACCATAATAATAAAAAATACGCCAAGAAAATTGGAGTAATGAATTAAAATGCACCAAAGGTTAAAATAAACGAAGATAGTTAAACATAATTAAAGCCGGATAGCTAATCTAAACCTTTTTATAAAAGGAGGGATCAGTAGGATTATAAACAGGAATTTTATTGAATGCTCAGTTTTGAATATTTTCAAATAGTGTCGAATCAGAGAGTTTCTGATTGAAAGTAGCTACGCGTGAAATATTTAGACCCTTATTCTGTCAACATTTTCTGTTACACTCTTCCATGAGATATATGAAAAGTTTAGCATCAAGTATTTGGGTTTTCATCAGAACTGTTTTTGGCCATTCACACCCAGATGGAGATGGCATGTAAAGATGGAGTGAAAATTGGAATTGGAAAATGCCATCGTAGAGATATTGCTTGTCTACAATTACTACTAGATATTTTATTTGAATTTTCCATGCTGTAGGAGTATTATCTTATTGTATAAGAACTGATCATTATTATTTTTTTTGCAGAATGTGACAGCTTCAATTTCATCCACATTGATATTTTAAACTAAGGCTTCCCAGATATTTGTGTGATGGAAAGATAACATGTTTCGGTAAATGACCGTGCTCTACGCTGGTTGCATACGGACTAAAGAAAATATTTTCTTGCGAGGTATTATCCGTGTAGTGAACGAAAATAATGAGGACTAAAATGATCCCATGTGGTAGACGGCACTAAGTCGTCTGCATGAGAATACTGTGATTTATCCTTAAATTTGTGACGAACTTATTCACAAGATATCACTCAACCCTTTTAATAATAAATATGTGGAAAATGACACGAAATGAATTTAGAAATTGCTGGCTGCTTGTCAAAGACTTTTTACAATGTGTCAAATTTTTTTTCAAAAAATTTAGTAATATGTTGGAAGATGGCTATCGTTACTTATCTTATTTTTCTTCCTGAAATAATTTCTTGCAGCCTTAAGAGCTCATTCATAATGGAGGCAAATAAAAGATGGTATGAAGTCAAATCGACAGACAATTGGGGTTTTGACTTTATTTCCATACTTGTTATATCTGTTCCGGATTACCTCTTCAGCAAATTTGTTGAGCGTAGGCAAAAGAGAAATTGGCCTGTAGTTTCAAGGTTTTATGGGATTTTTTCCCGCTTTTCTGAATAGGTAAAGTTCTAGATATTTTCCAACATTGAGGAATCCTTCCAGCTTAACAAGGGATTTGTAGATGCAATTTCATTCCAGTATAATTCTGAACGGTAAATGATCTAACAATTTATTAAGGATCAGATCATATACCGGAACTTCGACTGTTTTCATTTTTTTATGTGTTCAACAACTCCCGAGGACAGCCTTTGATTTATATATTATTCTGATGTTTTTGAGGGATACAACAATGTTTATTTTTAATGGATTTATGAACCTCTAAAGGTAGCAATCAATGTTTAATTGTTCAATTAGGACAACACAAATGATCTGATAACTTTACTCCGAAATAACTAAGAAAAATATTTACGAAGGTATTCTTGGGCTATGTTACAGAGAGGGTTTGATGCTGATTTCTATGCATTTGCCATCATTTTTTGGTTTTATTCCGTTAGTTTTCCACTTATCTAATGTGATCTGGGGCAAATAATTCAACGATTGTCGTAGACATTGATGGTAGCTGCAGTAATTTGATTAACAATTTCATCCGAATGACTAGCTGCGATAATAAACTGATGTTTGATAACCTAGTCCTTAAAGGTAAATCGATTGGTAATCAGTTTTTTTTTTTTAAACAGTAAAATTAAATAGTAAAAAGACTGAGTTGTGATCCGAAGTCAGATCAGCATTTGATTCGATTTCTTCTTTAGAAGCAAAATTTTTGGTCGGAGGCAGGAGGTCAAGTGAGACTCAAATCTGATTGGAGTTGGGCAGAGGCTTTTGATTCTCTCAGTCTAGATTCTTCTAAAAGTCTGGTAATCTCTGAGACGGTTCCAATGCATGTTACTTGCACTCAAGTTGCTATACAGAATTACATCATCACTTAAAGCTGTTATCTTAATATCGTTATAAAAGTTTTTCTTCTAGCGATTTAAATCAAAGAGGGTGGTTAGGATTCAAAAGCTTAAGCTTGATGTGAGGGTTTGGAATAAATTCTAAATTCGAGGCAAACACATCCACAAGCCAGTGAGCCAGAAGTTTTAGTTTAGTTCTATTAACGTCCGGTTGTAAAGCAACACGAGCGCTATTTTGGGATGGACCTCGTCCTTTTGAACCACGGTCAGATGACAAAGACAACACCTGAACTGACACCCCCCCTCCACACCACACCAGCGGAGAACGTTTGGAATGACGGATTTAACTTGTAACAGACCCCTTTACACGACGATTCTTCGGTGGAATTGAGTCTCGAACCTAAAACAATCCAGTTCCGAAGTCAAGACCTTACCACCAGGCCACCAAGGCCCTCCAGTGAGCCAGAAAGTTTTTAATTAATATACCGTTCTTACTTATATGCTTAAAAAAATAAAGAGAAGGTTTGAAGTACATTAACATATTAGCTGCTCCCGGCACATTGCTACCTCTGAAAAAAAAATAATATTAAGTGCAAACAGTATATAATTTGGCAATGTTTTATCCAAGTAGGATGAACGGTTCGACAGTATATAAAGTATAAACTAACAAATATCCATTTTTATGTATTAGATTTATGCATTCTTTTAGAATTGTAAAGCTTGGCATTCTTTTAGAATAATAATGAAAGAAACTATTTATTGTATCTCGTGACACGATTAATATTCGTTCAGAATCCTCAAATTTAATTTTAGAAAATGGGATTAAGATATTTTTTCTTTTAAACTTTGTTAAGCATAGAAAATATATTTATACCATAAAATCTTTAATATAGTTAAAAAGGTAATTTTTGAGATGGTGAAAAATTATTTGTACTACAATATTTTTGGCACTGCGATAAACGTTAAAATATAATTAAAATTTTAAACCCCCAATACTTTCTTCCATCATCTGTAATAAAGTTGTTACCGCTGATAACGGCTTGCATGACATTTGCGTTTTATAGCTGCAAAATATTAACCTTTAACTTGGATTAAGCATCTCTACAGAATCTATTGTTTCCTCGGAGAGTTATTTGAAGGTTAATACTTGTTAAATAGATGCGGTTGAGATCCAAATTTTTATTTTTTATTTTAGATAATTATATTATACCTATAACCATCCCGTAGATGTAAGCAATAAGCTGAACAAATTTCATCGCAATCGAATTTAAGGCTTAGGATGGTATAAAAGACATGCAGACAAACATTCATTTTTATTTGTATATATTAACCGCGTATTTATCTTGTATTCAGTTTGCTCCGAAATTAAATATTTCTCCATACCCAGTTAATAGGTTAATTAATATTGGGGGAAAAACATTTGAGAATAAGTCCGATCGATATCATTATTTTGTTTTTGTAGCACAATGACCAGCCAGTGAATGCCAAGATAGTTAAGTAATATCTTTATTTCATTAATACAAAGCATGACATTTTCACTATCAGATTGCACGTTTAGGTGTACGTGTACCGTTCGTATAACATGTTTTTTGTATATCCTCATTATTTAGAGCATCGGATTTTTCCTCAGGAAAGGAGCAGCATGCTGATGAAATCATTGCAGACGATTTCATAATTTAAGCTGAATGAATCCCAAATCATTTTTGAAAAGTGATTTGGGATTCTTTCATTCTTCACGTGTATTAGGAATTCTAGGCACCCTGGACATGAAACAATGCTTCCTTTTGCCTTTCCATTGATGCAAACTGTTCATTCCTTGGCTGGTCCAATGCATTCTTTGAGTGCATGCTCACCTCCGAGCTTAGAACAATTGGACTGTATAATACAAACTGCTACTGTAGTTAAAGTGCTGCATGTTTTTTCTTTCCTTTTCTTTTTTTCTTTTCTTTTCTTTTTCTTTTTTCTTTTTTCTTTTCTTTTCTTTTTTTTTTTTTTTTTTTTGGAATCTTTTAACCTTCACTGTTAAGTACAAGTACGTTTACTTTCGTAATAGGGTAGGACATGTATTGTCCTGAAAGGGATTAGTTTTACTACTTTCATTACTTTAAAGCTCCGCTGTTTAATTATTTCATCTTTGATTACATCATTACTCATGTGTGTTGGAACTAAGTTATTGACATGTTCATACTACAGATAATTAAAAAAATTGATATCTATGACAGAAATTTTAAAAAAGTAATTAATCAGAAAAATTAGTTTTTTTTTGTGAATTCTATTGTAAAATAATATGCTAATATTTATACATATGATATGTTTATACATATGCTAATATTTATACATATATATTTTTCTACATAACTTTGAAATGAAACGTCAGTCGAATCAAATGACGTGATTAAAGTGAATGGGAGAAATAGTTGCACATGCCATCTAATTATTTGTTAAGTTAACCCATTTTTTTTGTTTTCTTTCAACAAATCTAACATCAGTTGCAGTAGCCAGATGATAGACCTCGACTTCGTAGCCAGATGATTTCATTTTGGGCACTTCATTTCATTTAATAACTGTTTCTTAAAAGTGCCTGGTGTTGGCTACATCCGTTAACGTGACTAAACCTGAAAAGTACACACCGAGCTGTGTCCGGAAACGGTCCGTTTAGACGTAAGGGAATATTCGACAAGAGTTCAGGCTTTCGAAACCTGGTCAGAGAAAGGAAACCAAGCCTCATCTGACCATCCTCTCGCTAAATCTTCACTCCCAGCAGCGAAGTTTCACTTCACGTCACAGGATGTCGCGAGCACCAGACCCTTTCATTAAACAAGTCTTCAATGAAATGAAGTGTTCAGCGGAGAATCATCAGGCTACGAAGTCGAGGGTTGTCATCTGGCTACTGCAACTGATGTTAAATTTGTTGAGAGAAAAAAAAAACGCTGGAAGTTAACAAATAATTAGATGGCATGTGAAATCTTTTTTCCCATTCACTTTTATCCCATGATTTGATTCTACTGACGTTTCATTTCAAAGTTTATAATGTATGTGTAAATTTTAACATATTATTTTACAATAGAATTTATAAAACAAGCTAATTTTTCAGATTAATTTCTTATCTAAAATCTCCGTCATAGATATCAATTTTTTAATTATATGTAATATGAATATCTTAATAACTTTAGAATTCATGAAGTATGCATTGACTACATAAAACATTTTTCTTTTATAAACACAATTAAAATTAATATTATTTTTTATTCAAAATTAAATAATTAGGTACATAATATTAATATTTCAAAAAGAAAAATAAATATCATTTCATAAAAAAGACATTGATTAAAATTTTAGAAGCCACTGTTTAAATGAATAAAAACTTCCTTAATCTCTTAAAATTTTCTGTTTCAAAAAATGCAGTTAATAATGAACCTTTATTTTTTTTCAAAAGGTAATTGTGAGATAAGTAATCTTAATACTTCAAGCAACAAAGTCAATATCATTTTCATAAAATTACGAATTTGATCCACTCTAAATATGTAATTTCTAAATCCTACGAATTTGTATCCAACCGGAATCCAATAATATTTCCCATTTGAATCGAGCAGTCAGCTGA
Organism: Argiope trifasciata; assembly: GCA_026543055.1. Classification (NCBI taxonomy): domain Eukaryota; kingdom Metazoa; phylum Arthropoda; class Arachnida; order Araneae; family Araneidae; genus Argiope; species Argiope trifasciata. The sequence goes on from JAPMOQ010038378.1 coordinate 2,317,359, forward strand.
AATATAACCCATAAATTTTCCCCAAAAGTAAACATAGAAACAATCAATAGAAGAAAAACAATCCAATCGAATTCCCATAGAACGATTTCATTCATTCTGGTAGCAATAGTTCTTGAGAAAAACTTTCTTTTTGAATTAAAATCCGAATAATAAAATAATAGCAATAAAGGCCGAACATCTGCTTGTAATTCAAGAAGCATTAAGTGCTCTTGATTTGGGAAGGACATTAAACCGTAATTCTTCTTCACATGGCCCATTAGTGACAAAACATTCTGCGGAGATACGGAACTTGAATGGAGCGGTGTTATACGAAAAAGGATCATTTGCCATTCATTATTCGATGCGACAGAAATATTGTTTTAATTACTAAATAAGCACGATAAATGACTTGACAACTGAAGAAGCGAGTGCGATTCGAACGGGGGCTAATCGGTGATTGAAATACAAATTAAAGAGCATTAGAAAGCGAAAATTGGAGTTTTATCTACGATTGGTTTGAGCGGCAGGTTCTTTTCCGAGTAACTGGCTGGAATTGAAAGAAGAAAGATTGAATTGATTCTTTCCCATTATCCAGTTGGACGAATATATTACAGTAATTGTGAGTTTCAACAATCGTATGCTGAACCTGATAAAGATTGATGATGTTTAGTTCATAATAATAAGAAGAAAAATGTAAATAATTTAAACAGTTGACTTTGAGGGGGAATTTGAAAGCGCTTTTTGCCTTTTCAGATGTATTTTATTTTTGCATTTCAGTGGAACAATCGAAAACAAGATTATGAACCCAAGTTAATTTGACCTCTTATATGGATGACAGGTTCTCTTTAAAGATGCAATTTTCTGGGGGTTATGCGAATATTACGGAACTGTTTTTAAACATCTGAAATGTTATTATGTATAAAATCCAAAAAGAATTTTTAGTTTTTTTTTTTATAAAACTTTCATACGAATATTCAATCAAATTTTAAAAATAAAAAAATATCAGCTTTTTACTATAAAAATTTTTACTATAAATTTCGAATCCAAAATATTTTATGCAGGAAATAATTCACCGAATATAATTGCTATTTGATGAATTTATAAATTACAATCAATAAGAAATACCGCTCTTATTCTTAAATCTTTTCTATTCCTATTTAACAAAAATATAAAATAATTGCTTGAAAGTATTAAGGAAAAAAACACTGCTTAGCTTCGATGAAAAATTTATTTATGCAAGTTCTTATTTACCCAACATATTATAACTCCGTAGAAACGGTTATTCTTCTAATAAAGTGAATGAATTAGTTTTACCTTCCCAAGCCTTGCTTATCGTCTTAACTCTGTAGCGCCTAACTTTAGCTTCATAACTATATAACAAATACAGTGCTGCCATCTGTTGGGTGAAATATAAAATAGTAATTTTTACTTATCAAACATTTTTTTAATGGGTTTTCAGATGAGAAATAAAAAGATGCGATTTAAAAGTCTTCTTAGTTCATGAGAATTATGTCACCTATCCATTATTTAAGTATGATATACGTTCTATTAAATAAATTAGAAGATAGTGTTTAATTATTTGAAAAAAAAAATTTTTTTAGTTGCTTATGGTTGATTCTTGCACGTTCATATGATTTTTATAAAGTAATTATGTTGTACCTTATTGAGTCTAACACATTCTATTTCCAACAAAAATACTCTTAATAACTTCAAGTTTTTTTTTACTCCTCTTACTTCATTAGTGCACTCACTATGTGAAAAATATTCAACAATAATATTGTAAGTGTTAATTTCAATTAAAAATCATGATTAAAATATAAAATATCGCATAATAAATTTGGAATTTAATGAAACTTTTGTTTTTTAAATATGATAATGCTATTTAAATTTTTTACTTTTTTAAAATGACAGTCTGTAATATTTTGCCATAATTATAATCATACATCATCATTCAAAGTGACGCAAAAAATGACAGAACCAATTTTTGATATGTTTACAAATTTAGTGTACGTAATTGTTTTACTAAAACAGCCAAGAAAATTAATTTTGAACAAGTAATTATGAAAACCTTCTTGCTGCTGCAAAAATCGCTCTGGTTTCTTACTAATGATTAACATCATTGAATGCATGCCTTAATAAATTAGAAGTGAAAATTTTAAATTACTTTGATTTTGTAATTTTAAAGAATGGATAAGAACTAATAACTGTTTGTCAACCAACAGTCACAAATTGCAACTGTTAATCAAATCAAAATATGTCTCAATTCTTTGCTATTTTAAAAATTATATTTCAATAAAAGAAGAAATTTTTGTCGAAAGAGAACCCAAAATTTAAAAAATGTGTACAGTATTTTTTTTATTTATTACTATTTATTTTTACAGCCTCATTAAAAGCAGACTTTAAGGATATGAAAGAAAAATTTCTGGATGTGTTCAACGAATTTCTTTATTTCTTTTTTAGGCGTTGAGCAAGATTTTGTATTAAAGCTGCATATCAGCAATGGATTGTGTTTCACAAGAGCCTCTGAATATTCACCTCATCTTTTAAAGAATGAAAAATTGTGTGATTTCAAAAAGAAATTATTTAACTTTATTGAGATATCATTAAATTTTTTATCATCCTTATTTGAGTTTCTTTTGGTTCGTCAAGATTTTAACTCTTTTAAATGAGCCAATCATTTTGAGAGCAAAATAAACTCTAAAATGGCTAAGAAGTGGAATTATAAAAAAATCAAATAGAATTTAAAAAATTCATGTATTTTTTTCCCTTCATATTTTAATAACTTTAAACTAAATTGTGGCTCCTCATCCTTTTGCAAGTCACAGCTTCAATTACAATGGACGGATGCAAATTACTTTAAAAGTTAAAATTCATCATAATTTAATTACTTAGTACAACTAATCATTTGAATGTAATTTTCAGACCGGAAAAAAATGAAATATGTAACGAAAGAAAAGTTATTTAAGCAAAATTTTCTTTAAACTAAAAAGAAAATCCTACATAAAATGTGTAAAAACAGAAATCACTGATTTATTTAATATTGCTGCCAGTAATTAGAAAAAAAAACATGGATCACATTGGACAAAAATATGAACCCATTTAATTTCACAAAATTTGTCTATAACTAACATATAAAATTGTTCACCTAGTTTATGACATAATATACTACCTGTTCATTTCCTAATTTCTCATATGTTACTAATACCTCTTTTTTTTGTTCCATATACATTTTACAGCTTAGTTTAGTTTAGTTATATTAACGCCCCGCTGCAAAACAGCACAAGGGTTATCTTGGGATGGACCTTCCAATTTTGAATAGTGGTCAGATGACGGGTTGGACGCCTGAGCTGGCCCCACCCTTTCCACACCACGTCACACCATCGCGCAGACGTTTGGCCTGACGGATTTAACTTGTAACAGACCCCTTTACACGACGATTCTTCTGTGAAATCGGATCTCAAACCTAAAAACCTTCGGTTCCGAAGTCGAGGCCTTACCACCAGGCCACGACAGGACTCGAGTACAGTTTACAGCCCTTTTATGGTTGAGTATATAGAAAACAGCTTTCAATACCACTGCATGGATGACAGTCTAATAAATGGATTAAGAATATAAACACTATATACTAAAATTTTGACATTGCATTTAAGAGTTATTTAATAATTCGAAATGCTTATTGCAAAAACATTTCGAACTATTCACAGAAATTGAATGTAAGTACCAGTTAAAAATATCTCGCTATACTGACTGAATGCTCAACTTTGAAGATTCTTAGTAAATTCATCCTTCAACATAAAAAATGAAAAGCTAGTTGATTCAGAAAAGAAACTCCTGCATGTTGAAACAAGAAATGCCTTCATTTTATAAGAAAGAATGTATTGTTTCATTCCCTTAAGGAGCTTTCACTTAGTAGGATAAATGCTCAAGCATTTTCTTTAAGCAATCGAATAAATAAAAATAAGGCTATCCATTTTTCAAGATAAACAGAGATATAGAAAAAATTCAAATAAAGAAACTTGTTAAAGTAATTTTACAAAAAACCAATACCTACACAAATTACGATTAAAAAAGAGAGAATGTATCAGGGTTCGAATCCTGTTATCAAGGACGGGCCGTGGTGGCCTGGTGGTAAGGTCTTGACTTCGGAACTGGAGGGTTTTAGGTTCGAGACTCGATTCCACCGAAGAACCGTCGTGTAAGGGGTTTTTTGCACATTAAATCTGTCAGATTAAATTTCACCCGCTGGTGTGGAGTGGCGTGGAAAGGGGGGTTCTGACGCAGGCGTCGTCCTCGTCATCTGACCGTGGTTCAAAAGGATGAGGCCCGTCCCAAAATAGTCCTAATGTTTCTTTATAACGGGACGTTAATATAACTAAACTAAACAAACCTATTATCAAGGAAGAGCTGTTCTTTCAAAGGCCATAGTTCTTTTCACTTCAGAGTAGTAGGACTTTGAAAAATGTCCTCGTTTTACCTTCGCATTTGCTATGGTAGAGAACGTTGAACTAACCACTCGATCACATTAAATATTCCTTTTCTTTAATCATAGCTATTAACCTACCATTCATCTCATATTAATATAGTTCCAAGAAACTTCCTAGAGTTTCAATAATAGAGTAAGTAAAGTAATTTCAAGTAAACATAAAATAGCTGAAATCTGCACTCTTTTTTAAGTTCCAAATGCTTCAATTTATATAAGAGGAAAAAAATTTGCTTAAAATATTTTTTAACATTCAAGCTTTGAATGTGGTCATAGAAATGTTGAAAGCAGTAATGACACTGTCAGATTCTTCCATCCTGATCACCTTTTATTAGGCATGAGAACTGTGAAACTTTTTTACTGCAAACATCCATCCTGGCAACAAAAGAGCTCGATGATACAATTCGCTCTGTAATAATTTTGAACGTGAATACAACCAGAGACCTTTCTTTGTTGAAACAACTCAGAAGTTATGAATATATATTGAAATACATTAAAAATGTAAATGATATTACATGTTTCTAATTCTATCAATACAAAAAATTAATCAACAGACCTTATAAAGAAAGAATTTTAAAAGTTTCATAGCACGTCATTTTCTTTGACTGTTATAAATGTTACATTTTTGAAGAACAGTCATTATCTCCTTTTTAGCAATTTAACTATAGCTATAAAAAGGAATTTAAAATATTCATACTGCTAACCTATAATTTCCTTTAAAATTTAAGTTCAGTTAAACTTTTCACTGAGAAAAAAGAGCCTTTATATCATTAAAACAAACCTTAGAATTCAATAAATTTTTTTTCTTTAGAATGGATGATCAGTAAACCAGTTTTTTTAGTTATTAATCGATTGAAACTATGCACAGTCAATATTAATTGTAGTATTGAACTAAGGTAGAGATTTTACAAAAATATGTATATAAGAATTATTCAAAATGTCATATCAAGCATCAAATATCTAGACAAAGCTTCTAAAAAGTAAGCGTTTGAGCTTCTCAGTGTAACAAAATAAAAATAAATTCAATTAAATAGTAATAATAATTTAAAACAAGCATCTATTTTGCATGCAGTGTATATTATATGAGAACTCTGGTAATATAATATTTTTATTAATTCATAGTACTCCTAATAACCTCATAAATTTAACAGAGAACGAAATAACACTATTTTATATCAAGCATCAAACTTTTCCTCTGATATCCCTCGCTTTTTATTAATTTATAATTAGAGAAAACTATTTTAAACTCAGGTGAAGAAACATATTAATTTGTTGGGTACCGAAACAAAAATCAGAAAACAAGAACTCGAGCTCTGGTGAAACTCCTTTGTATCTTGAGAGTGTATTTTGATTAAATGAAACTTGTGAGAAATTTTTTTTGAAAATAATTTCTGAACATACTTGAGATATTCATACTGAATAAAAGCCTATTTGATTTCATAAAATGATTTGGAGTTGGAAAGAATTCTACCCGAAACCACTACTAAAAATCAGCCTCTTTCATAATTGAACAAACCAGCAGCTTTGATTTCCATAAGTGAATCTATCCATTAATAATATAATATTTATTCCTTCTTTACAGATACCCAATTTTCTGCTATGCGGATAGAAGAGACTCTTTTGGTTATGAATAGTTTATTTCACTTAAAAGAATACGTTGAGTATTATTTCAAGGATTTTATGAATGCAGCGACTATACATGCTAATACAAAAGCTTGAGGAGGATATACTGTCGCATAAATTGGAACAATATTACACTAGGAGGCCAATGAATATAAAGTTGAAACAGTGTAGTGTACAAATGAGATAGATTTAACATACTGTGCTCATTATTGTGAAAGGAAGATTATCGTTGTAGTTCAGTCTGCTTGCATTCAACAGTTGATAATAACTTTCTCCTCAATCATATGGTCTCATTTAAACATTTTACTTTAATCACTGAAAAGCAGAAAGGGAATTCTTGGAATTGTGAGGAGCTCGCAGGTCTCATAATTTAGATATGAATTGCAGTCATAAACCGAAAGGGCCTTTCATACATTTTCATAAAAGTAATTTTGTATTATTTGAAATGAATTATTTAGTGAAGCACAGATTAATTTAATTATCCTATTCAAGTTGGTATTAAGAATCAATCAAGACAGACGATTTTTTCTTTCAGGCAAAAATTTGATTGCTACAATAATCTCATTTCGAAACTCTGCGGAGCACTTCTGAAAAATAAATGAAGAATAAAAAGAAAAAAAAAGAAAAAAAAAAACTCGTGCTGCTCCAAAACTTGAAAGTTGTATTAACAAAATAATTACCTTAAAAGATAGAAATAATATTATTTTTTCATTGTTTAAAAATCCGTAGTTCACGTTTTGTGCAATTTGATAATTTGCATATTATTTCGGTTACAGTATAGAGTGTTTACGTTTAAAATTCTGGAAGTTTAATTCTTTTCTGCAAAGAGATTTTCAATAGCATTGGAGGTTTAGTTTAAATTGCTTCTAAACCTGAATTGCCATTAAATTTAAAGCATTAAAATGGATCTGTAGCATGAACGAAAGAAATCAAATGAATAGCCCTTAATTATTTTCAGCTTTTTTATTTTTAAATAATTTCTCAAATTAATATTTTACAGATACAGGGATAAAAATTTAAACTTTTTATTCTTTTTGCCCTTAATTCCTCCATTCCTTTTTCAGAATGTACTATTCTTATCAGCAATGCTTACTACTCATGAATAGATATGAAAGGGTACACCACTTTATTTTACGAGCATATAAAACTGTAGTGAATATCATGAAAGAGAACTGATCTATAAATATAGATGAGTTTTCTTTTATGTTTTTACAGGCAACTTTGTTTTCCATATGCATATGTTTCTTGATAGAAAAAAAATTCCATTACAAGAGGAAATGTCTACCAGTTGTAAGTCTGTTACACATATGGAATGCAAATCTCACAGATTCAAAATTGTCCTTTATTTACTCCACATAGTTTCAATTACTGTCTCACACTTTTAAACTATTATTCGTATTGTTGCTTCTGATGTGAATAGAGATTTGAAAGCAGGTATAAATACAGGAATAATTATATGTCATTATAGGATTAATCATTTACAAACATAGAAATAGTTATTATAAATAAAATTATGATAACATTTATTCTTTAGGATGTCTTTAAGAAATAGCCAGCATATCGAAAATTTATATTTATTGATTAAACACAACGAATTGAATAGAAAAGAACATAGAAAAAATATAACATGTATCGATTAAATATATTATACAAAATCAATAAGAAAGAGCTACTAATCGTAATTACACATCTAAAGGCAATTTATCAAATATCAGCATAATTCTGCTTAAATTTTTAAAGGTAGATATGCGATTAGTAACTCTTTAAATGTTGAAAATTCTTTTGAAAAGAATATTAGAGCAATTCTTTAATGCGCCTAAATATAGCTATTTGAAAACGAAGAATGTTCATATGAGATCAATTAAAGTTATGACCCCAAATATTTTATAAATAATCATTTATAATATCTTGTATTCTCTGTAAATATCTTGAAAGAAGCAATAATTTATAAATGAGTTTCTTTCGGTATATTGTGTAATTTTTTTTCTGTTAGTAAATTTTTCTTTATCAAGTTTTTGCTTTTGTTATTATTTACTCAAAACCTTATGTCTCAAGAAATTTATTTATTTAGGCATTAAAATAAATTGAAATTATTATTTTAAAATTGTATTTGATCCTCGCGCACTTCATTCAAATAATCAATGAAAAATGCGTCCTTTGCACTTAAAACAGTAATAAACCAGGATATCAATCAATAATTAGTGAATCCTTAAAGTTATATGCAATTTATCATTTTCACATAATAATGTGTTTTTGCATCCAGAAATTTAATTCTAAATGCGTTATCCATTACTACTTTGATGTCTAAATTTTTTATTCCATATATGATGTTAAATAAAATTATAAATTGTAATTATGGCAGATTAATAAGATGAAATTTGACTCATTTTATGAATATGATGTACGTAGTAATAAAATTCATAAGAAACAGATTTGTAAGAAGTATTGACGCATATAAAAATACATCAATAAATTCATACAAAACACAATTGGTTATGCCTTAATTATAAAAAGATAAGATAAAATTTGATTGGAATGATTATAAAATTAGCTAGTTACAATCCTCCAAAGTATTTATTAGGTAATAAAATTCATATTGTTCTCTAATTTTTGTTTATATTTTATTTGTGCTATTATATGAGTTGAATAAAAAAAATTCTATCTTGCCATAAAGAGTCAGAAAAATAAAAGAATCGACTGTTCATAAAATGTTTTGGCAACAAAAGGGGCTCTTTTATTATTTTGCTTTTATATTTTTCATATCTAACTAAATTTTTTATGTATATATTCTTACATTGCAACAATGTGAAAAATTTTATTTAATACAAAAAATGCGTTATCGGTAACATTGGAATGCTAAACAAAATGCTAATGATATTTCGAAATGTGTGAATGCGCTCTTAAATAAATCGTTTTAATAGCTATACGGAAAAGCTACTGTAGTTGAATAATTGCTTGTGAAAATCAGCTGAAATCATGAAAGGCCCCTAAAATTTCCTTCGATTGATACCCAGATTGAGATGTGTTTCCCTTAAATTACAATTTAATGATAAACATATTCGAAAAATATATAAATGATCTTATATTTCCATTACAGAAAAGTTCAGATCAATAACTATATTACTTTTAAAATATGAATAAAAGTCCAAATTTTCATTTTGGGATTGCAGGGTCAATTTTTTTAACCTATTAATTGCAAAATGAATAGACAAAACAATTTAGTTTTTGAAAAGAAGTTTTGATGAAGTTTTGAAATTTGAAGAAAAAAATAGTGTTGCCTTTAAAAGTTTGAAATTTATGCTTTTAATATATAGATGAGAATTTAGTACATTTTTAATTCAAATTTCTTTAAGAGTATGTAAATTATTTTCAAACTATACCTGCACGATGATCGATGCTTGAATAAATCTGGGCAGTTTATTTTTTGAATACATTCGATTTAATATGCAATGTAATGAAAATATATACGAAATCAATCTAATAAAAAACGTAGTAAAATAAATCAATCTAAAAACAAAAAATATGTATGAACTTTACCTACGGAATTTTATTTAACATTTAAAATAAATATACATTGTATTTAGAGAGCTCTAATGCTGCTACAACTAAAACACAAATGAACTGTATTCAAATTTGAATAGCTGCTAGGATAGTATGGGGAGATTTCTTGGATTGTAACTAATATGTTCTTTCACTTTTTGTTTTCTTAACTATTGGGTAAAAGGTTTCAATTTTCGGTTGAATATTATTAAGTAGTATTATTATATATATTATTTGTAAATATTTTTGCTGTATTTGGTGATGTTTTGGATGTTACTTTGTGTATGTGTTTTTGCTGTTAAAATTAGTGTGTCTCTTTTGCCTTAATTTTCGAGGGATTTTCTGATCACGAGGGGTCAATATTGTTGGACACTGTCCAATTTCCTCACAGAAAAAATCCCTTATTTTGAATCATTTCCTCAGGGAGACCCTCGGAAAAAGTCTTCAGGCTGGATTCTTTTTCTATTTATTTTATTGTGATTTTGTTGTATTCCTTTTTACTGAGCTTATTTTGTTCATTTGTTTCGATTTATCTGTATTTTAGTGGTAGCTACATTAGCGCTCACTAAATACAATGATAGTCTTTAAATTTTTAAATTTTAAACTTGTTCGAATCCAAAATAATTTTTTTTCCATTCCAATTTTTAGTTTCGTTTACTTAATTATATTAATTTAAATTTGTTTGATGAATAGATTTTATTTCATTTCGCTTTTATTTTTAGTTTCTTTAATTTAATTTTTAGTTTTTTTTATTATTTTTAGTTTTTTTTAACGATTCCAACATAATTAGTTTCGGTTTAATTTTCAGTGACTCGACTCTGGTAAAAAATTTTAATTATTTAAGGCTTTTATATTTGCTTATATACATAATACATACACACACACACACACACACACACACACACACATATATATATATATATATATATATATATATAAGTTTGAATTTGCAATGAATTTCTTACAGGATTCATAGAAACCTACTTAATTTATACATTAAAATTTTATCATTTATGGAAAAATGTGCAACAGCATTCCAAAGAAAATGTGTTGCTTAAAAGAAATATAGAATAATTATGTAATTTTTCGAAATGTTTTTAAGCTTCGTAGTTTCATCCAAGAAATATATTACTGTTTTCGACAAATATTGGAAAAAATATTCTTAAAATAAATAAGTTAAAATTTATAACAAATAAAAATAGCTTTCCAAATAAAAATAATTTTAAAAATAAATTTTATTAATTTGAAAGAAATTATTTCCTCAGTTTATTAAGAATGTTTAAAAATTCGTGATATTTAATACATAAACACAAACTGCCATGTATTTTTGTACGTATCTCAAATATTAGAATTTTTGTCAAAGTAATATGAAACGAAATAAATACTTTAAACAGAAAGAACGAATTTAAATAGCTATATATGAAAACATTTTTGAAATATCCCTTGGAATTCAGACTGTTTTGATTTTTTTTAATTACATCAGCTCATTTTTTGAGAAGAAAAAAATCTTTGCCAGAGATTAATTTAAAAATTATGTATTCATGTAAAATGTATGTATGGAAGTATGTGTAAGTGTAAGTATTATAAAAATAGTTGAAAGAAGTCAATTATAGAAATGCATTTAATTACATGTGATTCGCATGTTTTTACCCTCCTGAGTATTTAGTGTTTCAATGCCTACTTACAAGACAGCTTAAAATTCCATTTTGAATAGAAACGGAATGAAATTTAACAATAACATTTCGAATAAGCAAGCTATTTAAAAGAATTACTACTAAATACAATTCCATTCTAAATAAGCATAAAGCCATTATGGCCTACGCTTATAAGAAAATTCCCTTTCTAAAGATCCATCCACAACTTAAGTGTCAACACAAAGTTCCACACTTAAAGACAATTTGAAATCAATTTTCTCCCTTTATCAAAAAGAGTGGCACAAACTTGGACCAACCAAATCAAACTACTAGAAATTTTTATTGAGAAATATCTTTTCAGTTCCTAACAGCTGCTGTTCAAAGTTCAATAATATTTTAACTGTTAATATATCCTCTAAATCTTGGATTAATAAACTAGTGATTAATATTTCTTGTAAATCTTGAATTAATAAACTAGCATTTAATATTAATATTTCTAATTATTTCGAATATGTGTTTAGGTATTAACGAAAGTATTATACTTTTGATATATACTCATTAAATTACCATTTTGATTTAATTATACAATTTCTTATCATTATACAATTATTTTTTAAGTGGATAACTGCTTCTGTTCAAAGTCATATTATTTTAACAGGTAATATTCCTTGTAAATCTTGCATTAATTAATTAATAATTAATATTAATCTTTTTTATTTATTTTGAATATGTGTTCAGGTATTAATGGAAGTGTTAAACTACTTCTCTTCCCCAACCCCTTACAGGGGGGTGGAACATTCACGATGCTCACAGAGAGAAGGCACAGTAATAGCCATACCTGAATCGGGAGGCACTAGGAATACACGCTACCGATAAGCCAGGACGACGGCTTAGTAGTATGGTTTTTAATAATGCTTTCACTTAATCTGTTTCATGAATGAAACAACCTGTCGATGATGAATGAAGAATCCGAATTTGTCACTATTCAATGATATCTCTGAATGAGGTTAGGTTGTCAAAAGCAAGTACATGAATCCATATTTTCTTACGTTATTAGATCAATGATTATCGCTAGAAAAAAATATCCATACTAATATTACATAAATACTTGGAAATAAAAACTTTCACGTTCTTAACTTGGGTATTAAGTGCGTAATTAAATGACTATGAAAGAATATTTGTATTGTTTCCGCTTTTTGCTATCGGGTTTCCAGATACTCTACTTTTTTATTTTATGAGTTGTTATTTGTTCTTTATATTTTATTAATCGAATCGTAATAAACAAAATTCTTTATCATTCATCATATGCATACTATTTATAATTATTGTAAGTAAACTATCTGTTAGATTGTGCTTGATTGATTTTGGAATTCTATCAAATCCTGAAAACTGTATAACTGACGAATTTTTTATTTTAAAGAAAATGTACGAATCTCCATTAATTGTGTTTAATAAAAGATAATGCTTTTATTTCTTACGATTTATTTTTGTACCAATTTTTAATAAAATACAATTATATAATTTATTTTGATTAAGTTGATTTTCAATTATTATAAGATAAATGCTCCAAACGACGCTAGTTTCTATTTAGCTTTCATAGACTTTTACTTATAAATTTTATTAAAAAATCTACTTAATAAGTTATAATGCAATGATTATTTATTTTTGCTCCAGCTTAACATTAGATTAATTAAACAAGTAAATTAATACAATTTTAGAAAGTACAGAAACCTGAATATTTACTCAAAGATTTTATTTCATTTTGTAATAAGTTTGAGTGACATTTGGACAGAAAAATTATTATACTATCCCAATATATAAGTTTATCAACTAAAAAAAATTCAATGCTGAAAAAATTATTTTTAAAGATCATAAAAAACGTACCATATGCATATTGCAATGATTTTTTTCATTTAAAATATACCAGAATTATTGTATATATTACAAAATAATGCTGAAAACTCCTTTATTTTATAAAATGGAAAACAAAGTCTTGTTCAAAATTATGATAAAAATAAGAAACGTTGAAATTGCATTAAATATGTTTAAGTTTAATTCATTAACCATGCCAAATAGTTCCCCTACCTCAATAAACATAATTTAAAATTTCTTGAGAAGTCCAATTTTTTTTCCACGTTATATTAAAAATAAATCCTCTTCCTAGAACAGGAAAATATAGTCAAAGGATTCATGGTCAGATATACCACATGGTTTCTGCTTTATACAATGGCCATAAGAACCCAGATTATATGTTTTTGATACCAATGAAGCCATTACAAAAAGCATTGAGAGGAATGAAGTATGTTTGCTCTGATTGATTTATTCTATGTTGAGAGCAATCCATCTTTTCAACGACTGCCACCGGCAGATGCATCATATCATTGAAGAAAATCCTACTCTAAATATCAGGATGACTTTCATGGAGCTGAGAAATTTAGATATAACCTATCTATTACAAAAACAGAAATTTCACTAATATTTGTTGGAGAAACCCACTTGCTAATCGAGAGATCTGGTGATAGCTGCATAAATATTTCTTCATTAAACCAATGGGCTGAATTGGAATGGAGATGCTTTCAGAAAATTGAAGAAAATCCTACTCTAAATATCAGGATGGTTTTTATGGAGCTGAGAAATTTAGATATAACCTATCTATTACAAAAACAGAAATTTCACTAATATTTGGTGGAGAAACCCACCTGCTAATCGAGAGATCTGGTGATAGCTGCAAAAATATTTCTTCATTAAACCAATGGACTGAATTGGAATGGAGATGCTTTCAGACATTTTTTTTTTTTTTGTAAATATCAAACTCTTATTCTGTTTCTGCTTCCAAATTTGAACAATTATGATAAAGCAAAATGTAATTTTTTAAAATATAAATATCAATTTTTTACTCTGTTTCCATAGCACAGTTCCCAAATTTGAAAAATTGCGAGAAAACCACAATTTTTTAATTTTTTTTCTCTCGTGGATGCATATTGTTATTTAAGTGAAAATTTATCTGTGTTTACAAAGAACTTTGTACTTTAGGTGATTATTACGAATGTACTTTTGCTTTATATATTGTATTTTTTTCATTGTTTTATCCTATTTTTGAATAAAGTGAATCTGAATATATCTGTTACTAGAATAAAGTGGTTTAGTTGATGGCGAGCGAGCGAAGCGATCCAAAAAAAAAAAAAAAAAGCGTTAGCAGTTCCTGGGGGTTGGCAAAAATAAGCGAGAGGGGGGCGCAGGGGTTATATAAAAATAATAAAACGCATTGTTAAATCGAGTGCAATGAAGTGCCATCTTATTATTAATAGTAAATATAGTTTAAAATCACTCTAGAAGTGTAAAACATTTTCCACTTTATATTTTCTTCTGATACCCAAATTGAAAATAGAATATTTTCTAAGATCTTTTGATAACCTGTGACCCACTTGCAGCTTATAAAGCTATACAAATATTCCTAATTTAATTTTCAATAAAAAAAACTGTGAAATGTTCCTAAACATATTTATTCTTTACCAAATGATCTAGTTAAAAATTTCATTCAAAAGGGAGCTATATCTCTCATAAAGAACTGCATATAGTTTAAATATATAAGAATATTCAACGTCATTTTGCATCGAAAGAAAGTCTGTAATAACGCTTTAACTTTCTAAAATCTATTAGAACAGCCAGAGACTGAAAATTTTAAAAATCATAATTTTATCAATTAATATTTTTTTTCTGGTGCCCAACTTTCAAATAAAAATCAATGAAGCAAATTCGCAGGGATGCTTTGAATAATTTTAGGCAATTCATCGATAAAAAGAAATAAACAAATATAAGTAATTTAAAGTGAAGAAATCCAAAAAAATATGAAAAAATTAAACATTCTTAACCTCCAAGACGAGGGCATGTAGATTAAAAGGAAATTTATGTGCAAGGTTGTGTTAAAACTCTCTAAGGCTCTCTTTGATTTGAAAAAAAAAATCATATTTGATACAGTTAATTCTAGTTTTTTTTTTTTTTTTTTTCAATCTGATCCGTTAAAAAGAGAAATCGTTTCACCATCCGTAAAATATTCAGAAGATGCCGATGAACATACATTTCAAAATGTGACTTCAAATAATTTGTATTTATTAAAGGAATAACATAAATAAGATTGTTTGTTTTAACCAAAAGAAAATTAATGGAAAGAACTAAAACAACACACACACTTAATTTTTTTTCATTTTCTTTTTTTTTAAATTTTTTTATAAATTTCAGATTATCGGGGTTTTTTTTTCATCTTTTATTACCTTTACAAACCTATTTGAAGGTATTCAGTGAAATGGCTCATTGCATAGTCAATACAAATGAATTTTTGCCTGTATGCCTCTTAGGCGCTGCCATACCGCTCATCCGATCACGATAAAACTTTAACTACTTATTACTTACACTTGAAATGTGCGGACCCAAAAAATATATGTTTTTCACATAACCAATTGTATGCGAGTGGGACCGTCTTTCTTTCTGCTGAACGTGGGAAAAAAATACTGCCTACTCTTAAGCTCTTGAATAATAAAATAAGAAAGAATAGAATTAATACTATTTACACTTCTCCTTTGTATATGATCCAATTTCAATGAATGTTTTCATTTCCGATCTGAAAAACACTATTCTTTCTATGATTTATAATTAAATAAGGTAGGTATTTCAAATTTCAAACGATATTTACAAAATTATTTCTTTTTCTTGCGCCTTGTACCACCTAGTGCTTTATAAAATAAATTAATAGCTCTTAATATGGAATTTTTCGCAGCATTGAATATTCGAATTTTTTTCCATTCAAGTCAATAAAAATAGTGCAATAATTCACTTTCTTTAATAATTTTAATCCTAAGCCTTCCCACCCAATTGAAGCCACAAAACTACGCCGCTTCTTTAGCGATGGTGCGATAGTTTTCAGGAGATTATTTTTATCTCATTTTTTATTCTCTAAATTTCCTCATCCATGTATCGCAAAATAAAAATCTAAACGCGGAGATATCGGAAGACAATGTCGATTTGAAAGAATATCTTCTCTTATCGTTTCCGCTTCCTTTACGTCAGCAGGTGATGAATGGATTTTATCCATTCAAAATCTGAAACTTCTTTTCTTCCCTCCCAGATATGTCTGATAGCTGATAAGTTTCCACACTTTGCTATCAGATCCTTACATTTTTACCTATTCGAAATGTAATTCCGTCACCTTTTATCAGATCAGAATATTTTCATACCCTTCCAAAAAAACCATTTAGATGAAAACCCGACTTTTTGAAAATACCTTAAGCTTGCATAGATTTCATTCATTCATTTTAATCATAAAAATTCTATTTCGTTTTGAAAATTCTTTTCTTTATTATCTCTATAAATAAAAATGAATGTTTGTCTGTCTGTCTCTTATGCCTTCCTAAGCCGTACATCCGACTGCCATGAAACTTGGTCCGTTATTGCCTATATCTATGGGTTGGTTATAGACAAAGTACAAATATTTAAAATTAAAAAATTTGCCGGAAATGCACAGCGAGTATTTCGAATTTTTTTTCCTAGAAAGCAAG
Organism: Argiope trifasciata; assembly: GCA_026543055.1. Classification (NCBI taxonomy): domain Eukaryota; kingdom Metazoa; phylum Arthropoda; class Arachnida; order Araneae; family Araneidae; genus Argiope; species Argiope trifasciata. The sequence continues at coordinate 2,334,167 of JAPMOQ010038378.1, forward strand.
TTAAGCATATCCTTCAATATCTGGATATATTATTTGATTTAAAAAATAAAGATTCCGTTACATTTTTGTTGTTTTGAATGAACTTGCTTAAAAGAAACTTTTAGGGTATATTAAAACAGCTTTATATTGAATTATTTGTCTTTCATACTATTATCAATATTAAACATTGTTATTATTTAATTAGTAAAAACAATTGTAATGTAGAACCCAAAAAGCTTCGTGCATATATAAATTATATTCGGTTGTTACGATTGTTTAAGGTAAGATAGTTTCGCATATTTTTATTCGTAGTATAACTATATTTTATTAATAATTGGGTTTAATTAATCTTCTTTTATTTTATTTAAATTATAAAAATTAATTTCGTTAATTAAATTTTATTGATCATAATATTATTCTCATTTAATGGATGATTTTAAGAAATATATATCTGTAATCTGTGTATACAAATATTATCGTTATTAAAAGAACTTAAGATAGAATGTATAAATAAAGCTCCTCACAAAACTATTTTGATTAAACTATCTAATAAATTGCTGCCATGCTCTGGGAATGAAGAAATGTAAACGGGGATTAAGTTCATTTTGAATAGTGGAATATACACCAATGGAAAAAAAAATCTCAACACTAGGAAGGAGCTGTGCTAGATAAACGAAATTTGGTAGGCGAGTTTATACATCTGAAAGATGACGTCGATTCAAATTTCGAGCTACGCTTGTAAGTGGGGCGCTAGTAGCGACACTATGAACATGCAAATGCGGTTTGCTTTAAATAAGCGTTGTAAGGTTCGTGATCGTTATTTACAGTTGAGACTTGACTTAGTGGGTTAAAGTTAGTCAAGAATGCCTCTGAGAAGACGAAGAAGCCATTATCAACAGCTCACTGAGTTTGAACGAGGTCGTGTTGTAGGGCTACGAGGAGGTGGGTTTTCTTTCCGCGATATTGCTGAAAGACTTGTCAGGAATGTATCCACTGTGTATGAGTATTGGCGGCAGTGGTCAAGGGAAGGTACTGCCTCAAGAAGACCAGGTTCCGGGTGGCCATGTGGTACTACTGAGAGGGAAGACCGTCGTATTCGGCATATGGCTATGGCTAATCGTACTGCGTCTGCAGCTGAAATTCGAGCTGCAGTTGCCACCACAGTGACACAACGAACTGTTATAAATCGGTTACTTCAAGGACAGCTCCGAGCCAGACGCCCTGTACAGTGCATTCCACTGACTCCAAACTACTGCCGTTTGCGACGTGAGGGGTGTCAAGCCAGAGCTCATTGGCGGACGGAGTGAAGATCTGTTGTGTTTTCTGATGAAAGCCGGTTCTGCCTTGGTCGCAGTGATAGCCGTTTGTTGGTTAGAAGGAGGCCAGGTGAGCGCCTGCTAGTGACCTGTCTGCGGCCTAGACACACAGGGCCTACTCCTGGAGTTATGGTTTGGGGAGCAATTTCGTATGACAGCAGGAGCACTCTCGTGGTTATCCCACGCACCCTGACTGCAAATTTGTACGTCAGTCTAGTGATACAACCTGTTGTGCTGCCATTCATGAACAGCATTCAAGGGGGTATTTCCAACAGGATAACGCTCACCCTCATACCGCTGTTGTAACCCAACATGCTCTACAGAGTGTCGACATGTTGCCTTGGCCAGCTAGATCACCAGATCTTTCTCCAATCGAGCACGTAGGGGACATCATTGGACGACAACTCCAGCGTCATCCCCAACCAGCATTAACCACCCCTGCATTGACCGCCCAAGTGCAATAGGCATGGAACTCCATCCCACAAACTGATATCCGACACCTGAACGACAGAATGCATGCACGTTTGCATGCTTGCATTCAAAATTCTGGCGGTTATACCGGTTACTAATGTACCAACATTTCACATTTGAAATGGCTCTTCTCGCCAATGGCTCTACTTGTGATCTTGAAACTTTAATCAATTAAATATGATACCTAGACAAATGTATTCCTAAAATTTCATTACTGTACAATAATTTTTTCTTGGTGGTGGGATTTTTTTTTCCATCAATGTATATAAGATTTGAAAGGTAGTTATAAAGTCTGTAATGTTCTACACGTGCACTTTGATTGATAAATCTTAATACATTTATGAAGACGCTCAAAAATTTGTTTGAAAGACCAATTCAATTAAATAGGAAGTAATTTTGTTTTGTAAATAATACGTATTACGAGATTTCATTTGATTATGCTTTCATAATATAATAAATTATCGATAAAAAATATTTTCTTGAATGTCTTTTGTATTTCAGTAATTGAATTATAAAGCATTTTTTCACAATTATTTAGCAAATATCCATTAAAAATAATTTTAAGGCTTACAATGAAAACGCATTATTTAAAAAATGCTATGAAAATATATTCCAAAACTATGAACCGTGTTCAATTCTCTCTTTTATTCAGTTTAAATTGTTGCTTCCATTGTACTTGAAATAATTCGATGGATTTTATGGATTTCTTTTTTGATTTACAGCCATCCACCTTGACATTATATGCATTTCCAATGTTTCGGAATCCATCAATCAGACAAGTGCTATATTAAACACATGGAACAACATAAATACATCCATTGACTTCATTGATGAATTTCATAGAAAGTGGTAATAGGACAAAAATCGAAAATTTGCGATAAAATATTTATTATTTACAAAATGATTTCAAAATGCAATTATTTTACTAAATTAAGTGCAAAACAAAGAGAAAAGCATTATTGAAACTTTTCTTCCTATTTGAAGTTGGGGTTTTAAATATTTACAGGACTTCAATTAAATTATAATCACTTAACAGGAGGATATAATAAAATAAACAATAAGAAAGCGTATAATATATATGTGTCAAAATATATTTATCAGTATAAAAATGGGGAAATAAACTAACAATTTAATTCTCCGAAAGGCGCTCTACAATGTTTTTAAAATACAGAGAAACGTAATGTAAAGAAAGAAATATATAATTACAGTTGAAATTGTGTTGATGATTTAAAAGCAGAAGCTATAAATATTAAAACATGAAAAAAAAATGAATCCTTAAAAATGTCAGTGAAAAAAAGACGTTTTCAAACTTAAATTAACATATTTAAAACTTAAATTTAAACCAGTGTGGAATTATATATTTTTGCGTTAACTTTCTTTTCAATAAAAATAATGTACGTAAATAAAAAAAAATATTATTTTTAGATCAAGATATAAGATATAAAGATATTAAATTTTATATTGTGATTTGCCTGAAATATTAAATAATCCAACGGAAAGGCTAAAATTAATGTAAAAACAAGTAATATGTATATGAAATTTTAATTCTATTCCTATTTATTTTATTTATATATATATTATATCATCTAATATTATTTATAACCGGGTGTCGTTTCAGCAATCTGAACGTCTGGTGACCATTGGCGACTTTGGCGACCTACTATAAATTACTGAAGCAATTTTATTAATTAATTAATATTTGAAAAAAAGTGTATTAACATCGTGTCAAGCACTACAAGATTTTAAAAATGCGTTTGAACTTGAGTGAATGAATAACAAGTATTTTGTTAATGAATGAAAATTTGAACAAGATGTATAAATATATATAAGGAGGTATGAACTAATAGTAGGAATTGAATATTCAATTGTTAAGCGTGATTGCGGATAAAGATAACAATTTGTGTCAAGTACTGAAATGAAGAATGTATACCAGGTTATTATCAGTTTTGCGATAATACGGGATAACTGTTTAAATGGATTACAATATGGATTAAAGAAAATTTCCATCCACGTATTTATGAGCTCCATCCATTTATTTTCAACACGAGTTTTCTCCAAAACAATTATCAGACACATAAGACAAGGGCGATCTGATAATTATTTCCGAGAAAACATCAGATCACCAGTCACACCAACCCTCTTTATTGATTGCAATATAATAAAGAAGAAATTTTACTACTTGGAATTTAAGTCAAGCTAATTTGATGAATGTAATTTTACAACATAAATAGCTAATTAGTTTAATAACCGCTTTAAATAATTGTAGTTTCAATTTTTTTAATTTTTTTTGTTTAATTTAAAAACTTTATTATGGGATAACAAGTGATTTGGGGTAACTTTGTACTACGGTTTGGGGAACAAGGATCAAATGGGTGCAGATTGAATAAAATACTAAATTACCAAACAATAATTGAGTTGAAATAATAATATGAAAGCTAGCTTGTCTGAAAAATTGCATGATGACAGAATTGGTGAAATGCTTAAGGTCCATTTTTCTAGACCACGCTAACTATAAAGAAATATAAGACACCACTTTTGCCTGATTTTCCAGAAATAAAGAATCAGGCCATACTTCAAACATCAAAGAAATATGGATCTAAGAAAGAAGAGAAAAGAAGAATCAGAATGGAAAAATATGAAAAGATAAAAGATAATATATATATATATATATATATATATATATCTTATACTATAATACGAGGAATGGTTGTCAAGTCAAAAATCGCCCCAGAATTAATAAACTCCGGTAAACTTGGGGGTCTGGGGTTTTTGGCCACGAGGAATCGATTGGCGCCGGTTTTGAAGCGCTACGGTCGAGCAGTTCGGAGTTACAGATAAGATATTTTCAAACTTTATTAGTTCGCCATAATGGCTATAGATGGCAGCACTTAAATTTTCTTTGTCTATTGCCTAATAGGTTTCAACCATTATGCATTTTATTTCCTATGACTTTTCAAACTTTACCTTTGTATAGAATAGTTCCCTTTCCAAACTCTACCTTTGTTTCGAATAGTTTACAATGGTGCACTTTAACCGGTTATCTTTTCACCAATGGTTTCACAAATTTTCTTATGGCATGTATTGTTTTGATAAATCCCAATTGAAAATTTAAATCTTCGAGTTAGCTTCGATACCTGTTTTCTCCGAGCGGAGCTCGGTCACCCGCTGGTATTTAAATAAATAAAAAACCAGCCCTCTTGAAAAAATATAGGGACATACGAAAAAATTGGATTCAGAATTCCCCAACTCCAAAGATGCAAGTACTGAGAACTTCAACATTCATGATGAAGACCATCTTAATATGTCGAAGAAAAGGGGGAAATTTTAAAACCAATGAATAGATTTCCTAATTCTGTCAGTGGGCCACAACTAGGTTAATAAGACTTTCTGCTTCTCTGTATTGAGAAATAACAAAAACTCTCTAAGATTTTGAAACCTTGTCAAATTTATTTCCCGTTTTCTTAAACTAACCAAAAAACATTCGTTCAGTAATATAAGCTAACTGCCTTCAGACACCATCCATTTCACCCAGTTTATTATATATAAAGCTTCAGAGTTATTTGCTGTAGTCGTTATAACTTTACCTTATGTTAGCAATTGGAAATGAAAGCTACCTGAGAAAATAATTTAAAATATTTCTAAAAAACTGTTTTTTTTTTCAGATAAATTAAGAAAAAATATTAAACAAAGAACTTATAAAGGAAAGTAAAATGTATAAAGAAATGTGAAAGTTTGATGATTTTTTTAAATAAAGCAATTAATTCAAATCAAACATCTCCCTTGGACCAAACAGGCAAAAGTCCAGCTTCCTTGAGGCAATGGCAACCATTTTTCTATGGATAGGGCATTGCCCTGCCATCTTTGGACTCTTGGGTCCTCTTTTGAGGAAAGATGTTCTGTACAGCCTTCGGCTCGCTGAGCTCGTCCGACAGACTTTTGGACACATTTGAATTATTTTATTATCCACAGAAACCGAAAACAACAACAACAATTCAAATCAAAAAGCGGGCAATTTTCAGGCGTACGTCATTTCAATATTTTCCACTAGCTCTATCTCTTGCAGGAATCTTTTAGTTGAATGGAAAATAATTCATTCCGAAGTGGTATTTTAGCATTACAAAAAAATTATGTTGAAAAAAGAAAAACAGCGGAAACACCCTCAGAAACAATGATCTTTCTTTTCTTTCATACAAGCATTTGATTTTTCTTTGTTTAATCTATTTTTTAACTTTTCAAACCCGTCACATAAGTAATCCTGCAAAAGGAGACAGAAAAAAAAATAACCAGCCAGATTTTCATTTGATTCCATCAGATTTACATTTTCGGAAGAGGGGATTTACGCAAATGTAACATTGAAGCCGTGCAAAAAAATACTAAGGAACGAAAACGAGAATTAATTGTGCATATCGATTTATTACTTCGAAATTCACCGCGAGGTTTAATTTATTTTAATGGTATCTTAAAATGGTAAATAGTTTTTTTATGAATTGAAAATTTGCTGAGCTCTACGTCCCATTTCCTGAATAGTACTTCTTGTTGTATTATCACAAAGTAATACTCTATTGTTCTGCCAGCGCATCTATGAACTGTGCTTACTGAGAATAGCTTTAAAAAACTCGAAAGACCTTTAAAAGTTAGCTGAAAGTTCAAGAAGAAATAAGCAGGAATTCTCTTGAATCCATTTTGTTTATTCTTCAAAACACACACTAAACTTACATTTAAATAACAACATTTTCAAAAACAAATCAGTCATTAGGTTAACAACAGTCATTACGTTACAGTTAACAAAACCAACATTAAATAAAAGACAGGTAGACACGACATCCTCCCACCTTAAGTAGTTGGAAAACAACTTAACCTACAAAAAACACTTAAAAATTTTCAAAAACTACATCAATGCATATTTTTCTTCTTTTTTTTTCAGTTATTGCATGCAAACTACTATTATAAATTTTTTAAGACTAAAATATAAATTTTCATATAGGAAAAGAAAAATTTACAGGTTCAGTCTTATAGATGGTTTTACAGTTCTCCCACCTTTTGTTTTTAAAATAGGTGCAGTGTCAATGTTAGAAGTTTCTTTCGAAACTTCATTCTTAAGATCGTCAAGTTTCTCTTCCCTCTATCCCATTGGAGACCACTAATCACAGATCTGCAGAATCGTGCTCCCACCGTTGCAGAAAGTAACTCAAGATGAGGAATAGCAAGTTCTTTCACAGGGGCAACTCTGGTTTTGGCAGCCAAAATATCTACATAAACAGCACCAGCATACTCAATTCGAAAGAAAACTTCTGCGGCATACGCAAATTGACCAGCGTCACAAAGGGCATGCACACTAATATCTTGTTGGTTACTAGTAAAAAGCGAAAAACAGCGATTGATGGATAAATTGTTCAATGAGCCTAATCCCTCAAACCATTGCAAAAACTCCAACTTCATATGATCGACATCCCAGGGCAATTGTTTTGTGGTAGAAGCAGCAGTTTTGTGATAGTTGATTCCGGCTGTATTTCATCACTTTCATCGGCTTCGAGTTTTCTTTTTGCTTCAGAAGCAGATTCATCACTTTGAAAGTCTGTTGCGTTTTCAGGAACTACAAATTGATTCACCCTGTCATTTGTTGTTTGATTTTCATCAGCCATCTGATCAGGCTCAGATGACATTTCTTCTGACAGAAACCACTTTAGAAAATCCAGTTTCACGAAGGTAAGATGTTGAAATATTAGTAGAATCGAAATGCCCTTGTTTTTAGTACAGAAAACTCATCATCCACTCCTGTCCAAAATTCAATGAGTGATTTATTACTAAATTGTCTTTTGGTTTCGCCGCTTGCCGGGAAGTCTATGAAGGTTTCTTCCTCTTCAATTGAGAGTCCTTAGGGAGTATTTTGAAATGGATCCTTCACCCACTTGTAACTTGATATCAGTTTGTCGTCAGCAATAAAGTACCTTTTAAAATTCTTTGCTAGCATTGCGAAATGATTTTCAATGGTTACAAAGACAACTTTTACTTGTTTTTCTTCAGCCTTGCAAGTTTTAATACAATCATTCAGATTTGCAAACATTGTTTTCTTGCTTTAAATTTCTGCTCCACAGGTCCAGTTTGCTACAAAAAGCTTTAACTTTATCACTCGTATCCAATATATGTGTATTTTCTCTTTGCAATTGAAGACTCATGTTATTTAATTTCTCGAATATGTCGACCATGTAGCTCAATTTCATCACAAATAAACTATCGCGAAAATTCTCAGCTTCCAGTCTGTTTTCCTCTTCTAGGAAAACGGCGATTTCTTCTCTTCATTCATAAACATGTTACAAAAATTTCCCCCGTGATAACCATCTTGCCTCGCAATAAAATAGTAACGCTGAATGTACTGCACCCATGTCTTTACAAAGTACGGAAAATATTCTTGATTTTAGGGGTCTAGTTTTTATATAATTTACTACGGTTACAGCCGTAGTTAACACAATATTCAAACCAGGTCTCATTTCTTTGAAAGCCAAATCTTCTCTGTGGATCATGCAATGTGTCCAGATGCACTGTGGCGATTTTTGTTTCACAAGTGTTTGAATACTTTGGAATCTTCCGGGCATAGAAGGAGCACCATCGGTGCATATTCCGACGCAATTTTTCCATTTTATGTTTCCCCCGTTCATAAAATCCTTTAAGATAGCAAATAATGCGAGTGCTGCTGCGTTGAGCTCTATTGGTTTGCAGAAAAGTAATTATTCTACTACTGACAAATCATCACAAAATCTAACATAGGCAATGAAATGAGCATCTTTATTACTATCTGTTGCCTTACGAGTTGCATTGAAAACAATTTGTCACGTAACTTCGACAAAAGCTGACACTCTACATCTTCAGCTATATCAGAAACTCGACGGGCAACAGTATCATTTAAAAGAGGTATAGACTGCAATTGTTTTGCAAAATTATCTTCAAACATAATTTCTACAATCTCAATTGTGGCTGGCAAAATAAGCTCTTCAGAAATGGTGTGAGGCTTTTACATTTGGCTATTTTATATGAAACTTTGTAAGAGGCAATTAAAGCTTTTTCAACCACAGAAAACAAATTTTTAAACAATGATTTTTACTTTTCATATGATTTTAATTTTAATTCGAAGAATTCTCTGGGTTTGTTTACTACTCACTATGAAGCGTTTCCAAATGCCGTTTAAGTTTATTAGGTTTCATGCTGTCTGACACCAGCATTTTTGAGCAAATGATACACAGGGGCCTTTCTTCTTCATTTACTTCAGTACTAGTGAACCCAAAATTTAAGTATTCTTGCGAATATTTTCTTGATTTTATTTTCGGAAATACGTTCGTCTGTGTACTTGTTGATGCTTGTCTATCGTCTAATGCTCGCTTACACCCGCTTAAAAATTTATCCATGATTCTGCATAAGTCTGCTGCCTTGAATATTTAATACGGTGAATTGCAATTACACGAAAATATGTATAACATACACATTCGGAATAGATTCAATAGCGATAGAAGGATTGACTCGAATGAGATTGTCTGGAATTGAAATTGGCGTCATAGAACTTTCTCCTTCTCCCTATGAGAAAACATTTGTTCACATCTGCGCACGCTCCTAACTTAACTTTTAAGCTGACTAGATAAATTCCAGACAAATCAAAACTTCTTGCGAAACCATGAGAATGCCTGACATGGCGGGACGCAAGAGTAATAAAAAGGCATATGATTCTTGTTTTTTCAATGTTGAGGCTCGGTGTTGCAAAATTACAATAAATTTCCGTATTCTTGTAATTTGTAAAGTATAAAATTAAGGTTGTATTGTAGGTTTAGCGCCAAAATACTCCAAATACATTATTATTGTACACATTTTATTATATGCTGTGAGGAGGGGCGCGATAAAAATTATGATTGAAAATTGGGCCGCGAATACTAAAAGGTTGAGAAACACTGGGTTACAGCCTTTCGGAATTTGGTTGCTTCAGGAGAACGGTCTGCCTTCTCGTCCTTCATTACATGCTCTTTAGGTTCTTCCCTTTTATTCTCCTTCAATTCATTTTTTTGATTTGTCGAGTCATGTAATATTTCATCTTTTGATTCCTCAAAATTCATCTTGATCAGATTTTCCGTTTTAGATTTTATCTGAGAAGGATCACTAATCCCCAGGATTTCTAGACTAAAAAGATCAGAAATGCTTGCTTTCTTTTACAGACATCGAAATACCCATCATAGCAGCATCTTTTTCAGAGGGCAAGTTGGTTTTCGACATTAGTGTCCATCCCAGGTAGGATTCCAAATTTACCAGTCCACTAGATAGAACTTTTCTTTTTCCAGTAAGAAGTCTTCCCGCAACATCTGCTCCAATGAGAACATCAATGAGCCCTGAAGTATCTTCTATATCAAATAATTGCATATTCATTGATTTTAATTCCTCGATCCATAGATTGAATGAAAAAGAGTTGACGTCATCACAAATAATGTCCTGATCAATAGCATCAAAGTTACAATAAAAATTTTCATCTAAGCTTCCTAGTTCAATATTATATACATTATGAAGCTCCTCTCTAATTTTTCTTCCTCCAAAAAGTGCTTGAGACAAAAGTTTCTAGCGTGAGGGCTTTAGACCTAGAATAGAGACTGTCTCTTTTCTAATGTATGATTTTTGAGAACCTGAATCAAACATTGCTCTTACATTTAAATTGCAATTTTTTCCTATTATTTTAACTTTTAAAGTCTACAATAAAATTTGTGGACTGCAGGAAATACTGGTCAAATTTACTGACTGAAAACTCTGGTCTTTATTCTCCTTTTCTAAATTACGGGATGGAGCTTTATTTGTATTTTTATTTACCTCGTTACACATTATTGCATAATGCATCTTATTACAAATGATACATTTTATAAAGCATTTGCATTTTTTAGACCTGTTCCCTACTCTTAAATATTTAAAACAACAGCCCTTGGTTTTTAAAATTTTGATATTATCAATGCGATTTATTTTTTGAGCTCTAAAGCAATTTGTAGCACCTTGTTTACCATTACAGAAAATGCACAATTTCTCTGAATCGGAAGTAGTACTTAGTAAAATAGCTGCAGTACACATTTTATTTAATTTATTTCCGCTTTTATGTAAAAATTCATCCTTTAATACAAAACCACTCATAGCCAAATTAATTCTTTCTTCAGCTTCTACTTCCGTTTTTAAAAATGTTAATAAATTATCAAGTCTACCTTTTGAATCGATACCAAAATCAAAACTTGAGTTTCTCTGCCAAGCTCTAAGAAAATCTTCTGGCAAACAAGATTCAACTAAAGGATAGAGTAAAGCTACACTTTGGTCAGTAGTAACACCTAGCGTTTCAAGTGCACGAATGTGTTGCTCTAAACTATCCTATAATGCTCATAAATTATTTGATGAAAAATTTGAATTACTATTTTTAAAAACCAACTTCAACAATTCCCTAACATATACCTCTACTTGTAAATAGTTCCGACCAAATCTTGTTTTCAAACAATCAATTGCTTTAGGATAATTATCACTAGATGGCGGAAAACTTTCAAGCACTTCTCTCGCAAGAGAGCCTTCAACGGTAGCTGGTAATAAATATTGAAACTTATCAGAATTTTCAATACCAGAATCAACACGAATTTTTTCGAATAGGCTCCAAAAATAAAGCCTCTCATTAACGTCACCACCGAACTTTGTTAACTCCTATTTAGGTAATTTGAACCTTTTTTCAATAATATTTTCATCAGAATTTATTATATAGTTATCTTGGCGAGAATTCATTATAGCACCTACATTTTGCTGACGATTTAAAATCCTTTTAGTTCTTGTTTCAATCCTTATAGCTCTGTCACGAAAATCTTCAACCACTTCAAATTCTGTATCAAATTCAATCTCCGAAAAAAGTTTAAGGATGTTCGAGTGAGTAATTTCTAGCCGCTCAGCTTTCGATTTAAAAACATTCAGTTCCAATTCCAGTTCAATAACATCAGCTCTTTCCAATCTCATCAGCTTTGTTAACTTATTTTTCGCTTTCGTAAAAGCAGCTCTGTCTGCCTTCCGTGATTTCTTCAAAGCTTCAAGATTTGCCATGTCAGCAACTATTGTAAACACAACCCCGCCGAGGGTACCAAAAAATGTTGTATTATCACAAAGTAATACTCTATTGCGCTACCACCGCATCTATAAACTGTGTCTACTGAGAATAGCTTTAAAAAACTCGAAAGACCTTTAAAAGTTAGCTGAGAGTTCAAGATGAAATAAGCAGGCGTTTTCTGGCATCCATTACGTTTATTCTTCAGAACACACACTAAAAACTGACATTTAAATAACAGCATTTTCAAAAACAGATCAGTCATTAGGTTACAGTTAACAAAACCAACATTAAATAAAAGACAGGTAGACAAGACATTCTTAAGCTGCTGTGATGGTGAAATGAAATCAATTGAAACTATTTTTCGGGGACTTGCTCATTGATTTGAAGCACAAAATAGCATCAAACGCTATTCAAACTTAAAATTCAATCGGATATATCAGTTTCAGTTCATCCTTAAACCAATCGAAACAAGATTTATAAAAGTAGAAATTTGAGTTGAGCAGTTGCTGGAAGAGCGGTATTGAACACATTATTGAGAACTTCCGTGGACAGAGAATAATCAAAGTACAACACAAAAACTTGCGAGAAGTTGGTTCACACTTTGTTGAACGGGAATATTACACAAAAACTATGTCATGTCAGAGGCTAGTATTTTGTATTTGAATATGGGAGTAAAACATTCTAAATAAACTCCAATAAATTTTATTCATACTGAATGAAATGAAATTAAACCTTGGACGTATTTTTATATAAATTTTAATAATATTGTTTATATGATAAACTGTATTTCAATCACTTGAGTGAAATGGTACACATCAGGTTTTGCAGATATATCTCGTTTCGCTGAGCTTTCCTTTTGAGGAGCATACTCTACACCTTCTAGTTGGATTTGTTTTTACGCCACTGATTATTGAAAGTGAACTTATTTCAAAATCACTTGGACAATCAGATAAAGTATCCGCGCATCATTCATTGAAAAGTTATTCTCCCATACGTTCCGACATGGTTGAATTTTTGGAAGTATACTAAAATTGTGATAAAAACCTCAATACCAAGAAAAGTAATATTTTTGTTACAATGTGGACCCGACTCAGCGCGATACGCCAAGTTTTTGCAATATTCTATATCACCCTGGGTGTCATCAATTGAAACAGATAATGCAAGTGCAAAGACGAGTGAACTCATCGCCTCTCAGCAACGTTTGGGTATGAACAGACGAGTGAACTCGTCACTGGTCAACAAAGTGTTAAATACTGAAATACGAACACATAATTCTAACGTTCAGTTCCCTAAATTACCAACATTTGTGATCGCTGAATATATTCTTTACATCGTCTCAGATTATATAACACATGTTCTTTGATGTATCAGGGTTGGTGATTTAGACATTTTAAAGCTGTTTGCCTTACCTTCCCACCAGGCTGAGATGAGTCATGAAGGTGTTTGGAAAGAGAAGTGTATAATTTGTAAAGAGTTTAATAATTCTTGTTTATGAGAAAATTAAAAAAAGAGATTATAGTCCCACAAAATATTTCTTTTAAAAATTCCTTATTTAAGGTATACCTTAAAAACACTGGTCATCCACCACATTTCATCAACCTTAAAAATTCTTGTAGTTCAGACTGTTCTCTTCCCAAAACAGTTTATCTGTTCTAAGAGAAGGAAGGCCTGACCTATCATCCTGGGTCCCATATTTTTCAGCTAAAATTTGTTTTTAGCTTTAATTTTCTGAAAACTTTAATTTTCCTAAAAATTGTCTACCATTAATAAGATATCTCAAAAACTAATAGAGGTATTGACATAAAAATTTCATCGGGAGTTTCAAATAATATGGACAATAAAATGAATATAAAGTTTTATTGATGGTGAAATACTTCTTTCATTTATAGGTGTTATCAGAAAAATAAGGTGTGAATTTATGGAAAAAATGCATATATGAGAATATTTTTACCCATTATTTCTTCGTATCTCCAGATTTTTCTTAGATTTTGGTTCATTTCATTCATCATTGCATTCTATAACTTGTGTACGAAGAAAAATAGGATTCCTAAGTTACAGTTTTGTGTATAGTGTTGGTCATTTTGGTTAAATTTCATTAATATTTACTACAAATTTTCCCATTTCTCAAAATATATTATATTTTAAAATACTTTTTTGTGTGTTTATTATTGACAATACATCTAAAAACCATAAATAGTTTCTAAAAAATCCAATTTTTTCTCTCCTTTGGACATTCGAAGTAAAGTTTTACAAAAATTGGATGTTTTAAAAATTATTTAAAACTATGGTTTTTAGATGAATTGTCAATTCTGATACAAAATACTATTAATACAAAACATTATTTGAAAATATTACATTTTTTTCAGAAATAGAAATAGAAAAATTTGTAATAAATTTTAAGAGCATTCTGCATAAAATTGTAATTCTGCAATCCTATTTTCTAGAATAGGATGGTAAATGAAATGAACCAAAATCTAAGAAGAGTCAAAGAAGTGATGGGGGAAATTATATGCATTTTTTCTATCAATTAATGATTGAATTTTTCTAAAAATACCTATCAATGAGAAAGCCTTTCGCCCACAATAAAACTTTTGGTTCCTTTGAGTGTCCTTATAGTTTAAAACACACGCTGAATTTTTTATGAAAATACCTCTATTAGTTTTTGAGATATGCTAATGGTGGGGAATTTTAATGAAAATTGAAGTTAAATACAAAGTTTAGCTGAAAAAATATGTGACCCTGGATGATAGATCAGGCCTTCCCTTTCCTAAAAAAGATCAACTGTTTTGAAAAGAGACAAGTCTGAACTACAAGAAATAACATTATAAAAAAATCGCCAATGTGATCGATAAACAGTGATTGTAACGTAGTCGGATACCTTAAACCTAGGATATTACATTAATCCTTGCTGCCGTCTCTCAGTATTAGGAATTTCTTTGGAACAAAAGAAACGGAAGCATTTTCTATCCATCGGAATCGATTGGACGTTTATTCCGATTCTTGTCTTAAAACTTTTTTTCAATTTGCTTTGCTTGTAACACGCTCTATGAATTGAATTGCTTATATTTGAGAAGAAGGTACTACAAAGTCAACAATACCCACTTCATATGATTCACAGTATCTTACTGACTTCATTACTGGTTAAATTGAAAAAAAGGCAGAAATGTCAATCTGCTCTAAAGACGGAAACAAAAAAGAAACATGCAGACAAGTAATCTAAAATTTGAACTACTTCCTTCAAACAAGTATCCATTATGATTCAATACAGGTAGCTGGATCTCATTTTCCTTCAGAATCAGTAAGTACTATAAGGCATTCCGATCATCATCTGTGAATTCAAATCCAGAAGACATGTAAATTGAAAAATTTCTGCACTCGCATTATTCATTGAGCTGCCTGAAACTATAGTTTATGATCCAAATAAAAAACATTCACCTGCCTTTACTGGACATCAGCTCCCATACTGCCAGCTTTAATTGTCCAGGCAGAACAACTTTGAAGCAAAAATTGAATTAGATACCGTTTCGATGGATGGATTTCAAGACATTTTACAATAATGCATTAAATGCATTTGCTCATGAGAAATATTTGAAATGGCGTGACGTTCTTTGGGTATAGTTGTAGTTTTTTTAATCTATTTCAAACACATCGAGGTAAAAATAATTTCTTCAAAAGTTCCAGATTTTTACGTCATCATTCATTTATTTTTTCGATCCTTTCCATTTCATGAATTTTTAATACATGAACTACTTCCTGAAAACACTTTTTACTGGTTTTACGTGGGCCGCGGTAACCTGGTGGTCTCGGCTTCGGAACCGTCGGGTTTCAAGTTCGAGACCCGATTCCATCGAGTGAGGAGGTCTTTTGCGCGTTAAATATGTCAGGCCAAACTTCATCCCGCTGAGGTGTGGTATGGAGAGGGGTGTGCCAGCTCAGGTGCCGTCCTCGTCATATGACTGCTGTTCAAAATCAAGAGGCAATCCCAAAATAGCCCAAATGTTGCTTTAAAATGGGGCGTTAAAATAACTGATTTTACATGAATTTCATTGTTGCTTTCTATTTCAACATGATTTATTTTTCCCCTCTTTTTAAAACTATTTTTTCTTTATCATATGTTTGGAGTATCATGTCCCAGCCATCTCTGGCCATTCAAAGCAAATCTCACGCAATGCTCTGTACATTAGGCACCCCACACGGATGACACGTGGGTACTTCAGCATTTTGGACAGCATTCGCCCGTGGATAGAAAAAAAATCATTCAAAACCTTCAATTGAATAAATATATCAAGTAATAAATTTCATTTATTTGTGTCATTGCTTCTCTCGCCATGTACAAGGCAAGGGCCAATCTATTCCTTCGGAGAAATGGTTTAAAATTTGATAAAGATTTACACTTTAGAATTTCAAGCTACATTGGAAACTTTATTCCTCTAGCGCTTTATATTCTGTAGTTATCCTATTCGCTCGTATTTGGCTGGTGCTTTAATGAGAAAACAGCTCGCTTAATGTCATCTCTAAAGATATTTCTATTTTTTAAGATATTATATTCACACAGATACAAAATGAACATCAAATAAACTTCCTACTGACAATTTTTGTTTAAACGTTCACAGATATCTTAAAAAGTATTTAAAGACGAATACGACGATTCACGCATCTAGTCAAAATATTATTTGAGCTATCATATTCACTCTTAAACATAATTTCAAAACCGTGTTTATTAGCCTTGAGTAAGTCTACGGTGTGAAGCAATTTGTATTTTAATTTTGTTGTTATCATTATTATTTCATCACTTTCTCTGAAACTATTTCGTTTGAGAGGAAGTAAAATTGCATTTGTTCCTTTCATTCGAATCTATATGAAAGAGCATTTAAGAAATAACCACGTACAAACAAAACATTTATAAGTTTATACATTCCTAAAAGTAAATATTCATCTGAACAAAATACGACTTAAATACTGTTTTCATTTGATTTTTTTTTCTTCGTACACTCTACTCTATTTGTAGTAATGCTCCATCTCTAAAGCCGTTACTGTGCAGATTCATTAAGTTGCCTCATTACAGTGCGGGATCAAGAGTTTTCCGCATTTTAATAGGTAATGTGAGCACAGCGGCTCACCGTTCATGTTCAAAAGTTTGTTTCTCACATTTCCTTTCCCTGCTTCTTTTCTCCCTCCACTTGTAGTTCGCAAAATGAGCAGTTTTTGAAGTCAAACATCTAAATGTCTGTGAAAGTGTCACCGTAAGAATTAAAAAGACCGACGAGTTTGGGGCAAAAGCTGGTGCCCGCAAAATTTTAGACGCGGTTCTTAGTAAACCGGAGGATTGGTTTCATAAACACTTTATTAACACGAGTATTTTAAAACAGTTATATGCAAGATCTGAATTCAGTGTTTGCAAAGATTTTTAACGGAAAATGTCCCTGTTATTGAAATATCTTTACCTCAAACAGCCAAGATCACAAGTCAAGGTTTTAATGACTGTGACTGCAAATCTCCCCAAGCCACTTTCTAGGGAATTCAAAGTGCCACCAGTCTAAATTACACTAATAATTAAGCTTAATTTTATCATATTTTTTGCAAATTCATTTCCTTAATTGTAACAACAAGTTAAATCCCTTGTTTTTTTTGTATTATAGCGTTTCAAATGATGATTGATTCTCTCAACAAATTAATCGTTTGTTTTATTGTCTAAAGGGCCGTTTACACGGTCTCTACCCCGTCTGCAGACGAGCCACGTGCCGCCCACCTTGAAGTTTTCTGGACCCGTCGACTTACCGACAATTTGTCGGTAAAACAGGATTGTGGACTTTGCGCTCCAATTATCATTTCCTACCCCCAGTTTGTAGGTTTACTGGAATTTTATTACCTTTGGCAGGAAAATTTGGCGTAGAGCGCATATTCCACTCGTGTGTGTGTTTTTCGGTGCCGTACCCCTTCGTTAATAACGTTTTAGGCCGGTGCCGTACCCCTTCGTTAATGACCTTTTAGGCCAATGGTTTCCAACCTGTGGGGCGCGCCCCCCTAGGGGGGCGCGATACTGTTGCAAGAGGGGCGTGTAGCTGTTTCCAAAATATCATTTTCAAATACAAACCAAAAAAGTCAAATAGATGTCAAAAAAATGAATCAGCAGTATACGTAATCCACAATCCTCGCCGCGGATTTTTGGTGTACAAATGCTAAAACATCCCATTCATACTCTTCTTCGAATCGAAATATCTCGCTTTCGCGTTTGGAGCCGAGTACCGGTGGGGTGTGGAATCAAAAGATAAGCCCTTGCAACATCTCGGTTATTCTCGTGCTTACTCGCGCCAAACTTCCGTAAACAGAAGCATCTGAGTGTTTCTGTTTTCTATGAACAGAATTAGTTCGTGAGCAGTGCTTACGATAACCACGTTTATATACAGAATGAAACACTTTGCTTTGGTAACTTATAAATAAATGAACATCGAGGTAAATTTCATAACACTTATAATAGTACCTTATTAACCAGGAAATGTTAATTTAATGTTGAGGTAGTTTTTTGGTACTAGCGCGAAGTGACAGGGGTATAAACATCCGAAACAATAAAATAACATCCTGTCCGATGTTAATATACTATTTCTTCATTACTAGCGCTTTTTTACTTTCTCGTAAATTCACCATTAACCGTTTTAATTGAGTAATATGAATATTGTTATTGGAAAAATTCTCGTTTATGTAAGAAGAGTGCAAGTTATTTTTATGTGGTTTATATTCCAGTAATTAATTTTGACAAAAAAATTAGTTTTTAATTCTACATTTAAAAACTATCCCAATTAAGACTGATATTTTATTTAAAAGAAAATATTGATATAATTGTATTGTATTTTAAATTAATATAAAATCTTTGATTTAAAATAATACCTCTTTTAGATGGATAAATACGTAACTGGCTTGAAAAGAAAATTGAATGAAGCAGAAGCAGAGGGCAAAAGAGAAGATGATAAAAATATCGGAAATATATCTTCGCAAAATAGTAAACCTAAATACAGAAAATATGATCATTAGGATTTACATATAAGGTTATTAATGGCCAAGAACGTCCATTGTGTTTGCTGTGTATGAAAACTTTGGTCTCAGACAGCATGAAACCAAATAAAATAAAACGACATCTTGAAAAAGTACATGCAGATCACGCTGGCAAGACAATAGAATTTTTTCAAAGAAAATTAGAGAATTTAAATAAACAACAAGAAATGTTTTCAAAGACCACGTCTGTAACACAAAAAGCATTGCTTGCGTCATATAAAGTTTCTTATAGAATTGCTAAATGCAAAAAACCCCATTCAATAGGAGAAACTTTGGTGCTACCTGCAGCTATTAACATGATAGAAACGATCCTTAGTGAATCATATGCTGATCAACTTAAAATCATTCCACTTGCAGATAATACGATGGGAAGACGAATATCCGATATATCTGAATATCTTTGCAATCAATTAATAGAAAAAGTAAAACTATCTTCTTTCGCGTTGCAAGTACCGGGTGGCCAGAAATAAAACACCCCTACTCTGACCTCCCTGGATATCGAACTACTCAGTGTAAAGGCTTGAAAATTTGTGGACATACTATTCAAAAAATGGGGAAACGGATTTCACGAAAAAAAAATTTAGTTCCAGAAATCACCGATAGGTGGCGCTGTACCACTGGACGTATGCTGAAAAGACACAAAAACACGTTTTAAACACATTTTATTTGAAAGTACCAAGCATACATGAAACAAGGACGTTATCGATGCAGGGAATGCTGCTCAATATGGTTCCCTTCCTGAAGATGTAAAATGTGAAGTCTGTGGACAGCTTGTTCAACTGCGGATCGTAACTGGTCATCTGAGATGCTTCTCACATGCAGACTGATACTCTCTTTCAAATCTGCCAAGGTTATCAGACGTTCTCGATAAACAAGGTTTTTTAAGTGTCCCCAAAGCCAAAAATCACACGGATTAAGATCCGGTGAACGAGATGGCCAAGTTGTCGGAAACGCGCGACTGATTATTCTGTCAGTGGTGAAATGTTGGCGAAGAAACTGTTGCACAGGGAGTCCAATGTGTGGAGGTGCTCCATCTTGCATAAAAGTAATGGTGTCAAGGCATTGGCGCTGCTGCAAATGGGGTACAACAAATGTTTCGAGCATCCTTTTGTACCTGTTGGCCGTCACGGTACATGTCTCAAGGCCATTGGAAGTAACCTCTTCGAAAAAGAACGGTCCAAGGATGAATGTGGCTGTGAATCCACACCAGACTGTAACTTTCGGTGAGTGGAGTGGAATCTCTTGGAAGGTACGGGGGTTTGTCGTGTCCCATATGCGACAGTTATGGGTGTTCACTGTTCCACTGAGGTGGAAATGGGCCTCATCGCTCCACAGAATCTGCCACGGCCACGATGCATCCACTTCAACTCTAGCAAGAAATGTCAATGCAAAGGTCAGTCGCATCTCCCTGTCTGTGGCCAGCAATTGTTGATTAGGGCGGATTTTGTACGGGAAACAATGCACCATTTTTCTGAGTACGTTCCACACTGTGCTATAGGGAACACCCAAGTGTCGTGACACTGCACGTGCACTACTGCAGCCTAAAACATTATTTATTGACTGTTCAACAATACCGGTGGCAACATCTTCAACGACATCTGAACGAACCGGTTTGCGTCCTCGACCAGGCTGAACTCCAAGATGTCCAGTTTCCTCGAATCGAGCGATCATTATCCTGAGAGCTTGTGGAAGCAATGGTCCCTTACGCAAATCCTTAAGTCGGCGAAACTCTCGAAGTGCTGCTGGAGCATTTCCTTTATTCTCGTAAAACAACTTCACAAGCAAAGCGCGTTCTGGCAGCGTGACAGCCATCACTAATAAGAATGACATTCCCCACCTTTTAACTTCTTTTATACCCAGAACATGGCTTCTAACCATGCTTTATGCAAATTTTTCTGGTTACAGTATGAAATTGCAGTTACAACGGGAGTTCTAGCTTCTTTACTATTTTTATTTTCCATAAGGGGCAGAAAAATTAAAAAGGAAGCATGGAAGCATTCCATTCCGCATAAACATTTTAATTTTTATTATTATTTGTGTCTTTTGATCATAGTTCCAGTTGTGCAGCGCCACCTATCGGTGATTTCAGGAACTAATTTTTTTTTCGTGAAATCCGTTTCCCCATATTTTGAATAGTATGTGTACAAAATTTTGAGCCTTTACACTGAGTAGTTCGATATCCATGGAGGTCAGAGTAGGGGTGTTTTATTTCTGGCCACCTTGTAGATGAGGCTACCGATGTTCTTAAGGATGCACACTTGATAACATATATAAGATATGATGTGGAAACTGATGTTAGAGAAGACATGTTATTCTGTAAACCTACTGAATTCAATACTACAGCAAGGGAGGTTTTTAAAACCATTGATAATTTTTTTAATGAAAATGGCATTCTGTGGGAGAACTGTGTTGGACTATGCACAGATGGAGCTCCATCTATGGCAGAAAAAAATGCTGGTCTGCAGGCACTAGTTTGAAAGGTGGCTCCTCGTGCAGTTTGGACGCACTGCATGATTCATAGACCATCACTTGTATTAAGAGATATGGGTGAAGATCTACTAACAGTATTTGAAATTATTACAAGACTTGTAAATTTTATCAAAAATAGCCCATTAAGAGGAAGGCTTTTCGCAAAATTGTGTGATGACTTGGGTTCAGAATATAGATCACTTCTATACTATTGTGAGGCACGTTGGCTTTCTCGTGCCAAAGTACTTCAAAGGGTGTTTGAGCTAAAAGAAGAGATCACCATATTTCTTAGTGATAATAATAGAGATGAAGCACGCTTGTTTTATGACACGAAATTCCTTGTAAAACTTGCGTATTCAATTGATATTTTTCAAAGACTCAGTATTTTAAATAAATCAATGCAAGGGGCTCGAATTCATGCTTTTACGCAGAAAGACAAGATTACTGCATTTACGAAAAAATTGGAACTGTGGATAATAACTGTGGATAATAAGTTAAAAAAATAACTTTGACATGTTTCCCACTTTTAAAATTACCTGTCTTGCTGATGAAATAGAAGAAAGTAAAGTTCTTATTAATAATCATTTGACCAGTCTATGGAAGCAATTCTCGTTGTACTTTAAAGATTTTGACATGTCCAAATATGAATGGATTAGAAACCCATTTGTGGTTGAAAAATATGATTATTTTGGCCTTACGACAACAGAACAGGAAATGATAATTGACTTATCTACTGATAGCACATTAAAGCAGATGTTTCGAGATGAAAATAATATTGTTACGTTTTGGCTAAGAGTAAAGAACGATTTTCCTACTTTGACAAACAAAGCTTTAGAAATTTTATTGCCATTTGTAACATCTTATCTATGTGAAACTGGTTTTTCTACAGTAGCTGTCTTAAAAACAAAGTATCGATCTCGATTAATGATTGAAAAGGAACTGAGAACCACGATTTTTTCAATGATACCACGGTTTGAGAAAATTTGTGCTGAAAAACAAGCTCAACCGTCGCATTAAATTTTTATGTTGTAGTAGTATTAATTATATATTCTTTTGTTTTGTTATTATATTTCTTATAATAAATATATTATATTTTTACATAATATTGTATATTATTTTGTAGCCCATTAAATAAATTATAAAATTAGTTGAGTGTTTATGAAATTTGATTTTTTAAAAAATAACAGGATACTACAATTTGTTTTTTAAAGGGCATTAATTTTTTTTTTTAAAAAAAAGGGGGGCGCCGGCACAAAAAGGTTGGAAACCACTGTTTTAGGCAGTGATAGATTACTTTATGATAAGATTACCAGGTGGGCTCCCCCCTCCGAAAAAGCACTTAGCCCTCATAAATGAACTCCTTATCGTTAAATGGTTGAAGTAGGGAAAATGAGAAAAAAATTCTCAATATTTTTCTCACATAATTTTACTTATCAAAATATTTCTGAGCAACTTTTTTCGTAAAATGTTGCTATTAAACAATTTTAAAATACACGAAACGTCTTCAAAAAATAAAAAAACTAATTTATTTTATTTATTTATTTACCCACTTTGCCTCAAAACTCATAACATGAATACGTTGGTAGATTTTCTGCTAAGAAATCAAGACTGTTTGTTAAAATTTGATTTTTGACGTAAGAATGTTAAAATTTTCTTTTCTTTTTAAATACAGCATAGTTTTGCGTGGAATTTCATGTTTTAATTTGATTATTTGTGTTTAAATTAATTTCATTTAATTTTTCGTGCTTAATTTATTTTGCTGTACTATAAATCACAGTTTCCGAATTAAAAATTGTAATATATTTATATTACAGCCATACTCTTAAATTCGTTTTTTCCAAATCGCGAGAAACAAAAATCACCAAAAATGTAATTACATATAAACAGCTTGTCCCAGATTTATAAAATTTGGTACATAAATAATTACTTCTTCACCAATAGATATTCAATAGTTAGAATCTTTTTCAAAATTGTTAATTTTGTATTTATTAAATCTTAATTTAAACTTAATAAATCGAAAAAGCTTATTGGCAAGTGTTGTGTCACATTAAAATTTAAAAGATTAACTTTCCAAAGACAAGATTTTCGTTTTCGGGATAATTTTTCCTTAGATTTTCTAAAAAATTCAAAATTAATTTTAGAAGTAATTTGTAACATTTTATTTTTATCGAAATGAAATTGAAATCAATTTTGCTATTTTACCATAACGTTCCTTTGTTACTTTCTTAACTTTGAGA
This sequence comes from Argiope trifasciata, assembly GCA_026543055.1. Lineage (NCBI taxonomy): Eukaryota > Metazoa > Arthropoda > Arachnida > Araneae > Araneidae > Argiope > Argiope trifasciata. Next base: position 2,357,776 of record JAPMOQ010038378.1, read on the forward strand.
AAAAATATCTGCTTTTTTAAAACAGTAAAATCAGTTAAAATTTTTAAGAACTTCTTAATGGCTTATTTAAATAAAATGATGTTCGAATCTTTCACATGATATGCTATACTTGATGAAAATTAAGACTAACGATATCATCAAGACTTTAATAATGAAGGAATGAGTACTTTAATGAGCACTTGAAAATAGTTAGGAAACTATTTGAAAAATGTGACGTATGAGATACTTTATATACATTGCAACTAAACCCAATTCCAAATAATAATTCTCTAACACTATTTTAAAAAAATGTTTCTACGATTTCAAATGATGTTATACTAACCGTTTCAAAATATTTATGAATTTGAAAAGAAAAAAAAAAATCTTACGTTTTAGCGACTCATTCTGGAGAATTATGAAGAAATAGGAATCGAGAGCGCACAATGATTATAATGAAATGAACAATGGCTTAAAAATAGAAATAAAATGCTCAATGAAAATTAAATTTTCACTACATGATGAAATTTAATTTCGGACTTATACCTGATTCTGTTCATGATTAATATACCGTATTCTATTCATTAATTACTTTACTATTTCTGCATTCAATACGTTATTAATAAATCACTGAAATAAGCTGTAGATTTTTTAACAATATATAAATTAAACAAATAGTATTTAAATATGAGGAACTTATTCTCAAATAAGTACTTCAGTTTCTTCAAGATCAGATTCTTTGAATTAGAAAAGCATTAAAACAATTTGTATGAGGAATCAACCCAAAAATTTTAGTTGAAAATTAGTAAAATTAATTTTGAAGGTTGCTTAGTTGTTACTAACATGTTCTTGTTATCATTCCCAATAGCCTTAATTTCGATTTATATTCCGTTTCGCCTTGATTTCATTTAGGAATATGGCAAGAACGAAATGATTTAATTTGGAACATTCGATTCATACACTTGCACATTTTGTCATTCAGAGTTTTAAAAAAAACGCACTTATCTAGTAACTCTGATATTTTCAAAAGATAGATTCTAATACAGATTGTGTTGAAAAACTGAAAAGTGTTTTCTTGCCAAAAATGACATTTGATTTAAAAACAAAACTCAATTAAAACTGACAAATAACTTTTTGTTAAAAACAGACAGAAATATATTAAGATAGATTTTTTTAAAAAAAAACTATAATTTAAAAAAATAACGATTTATTATTTTTACAAAAGCTTTTTGGTTTATCTCACACAAATATTTTGTTAACTAAAGCTATACGACGTTTACAATTAAAATAAATAACGAAACTACTGTGAGTGAAATGCAATTAATATCGCTTCATATCCCACTAAAAATTTATTTAATCAGTTTGAAATGTTCAAAAAAATCAGAGAAAAATTTATTTTGATATTATCGATGCAAAGCTATACTTTATACTCAAAATTGAAAAAAAAAAATTCATTTAATATCTATCCTGATTGTATTATTGTCAAAAAGAATAAAATAACTTTGAAAACTAATCGATAAAAACTATAGACACATAATTTTAGAATAGCAAACTTCTATAATAATTGTTAATTAGTCAAATATCAGTAATATAACCGAAATGAATTTGAAATAAGTATGGAAACAAGACGCTAAAAATTATGGATATATCAAATTTTTAGAATAATAATTAGTAATAATTGTTATAGATATAAAAGTGCCAAAAATCGTTAATCTCAATAGTGCTCATGTTAAATGTCATTGTAGTAGAAGTAAAATTGTATTATATATATAATAGCGAATAATAAATAGATTTCAAGAGTTCCTTTGTTTTTTTTCCTTCAAAAAAAGTAGTAATTAATATTTTTTATATTAGTTATTACTTTTTTTTTAGTCTTTTCTAATTTCAAATAATGATAATGTTACGAACGTGTGATTTTGCTTTCCCGCTATAATACTGTCATCGTAAGGAAGAGTGTTTTACAGCAATATGTATTGAATAGAGAGTGGGTATGACGTCAGAGGTCCCAAGGCTTGGCGACAAACTTGGCGATCATTTGGCGACTTGGCGAAGAATTTGGCGACAAAATGGAAAGTACCTGAAACATCGAGAATTTTCCCGATCCGTCCACTAGGAGCCGAGATCCAGCTAGAACGCTCCTGATTGGTCCAGAAGATGTTAGCCCCGCCTACCACCGGTATATATATAAGGCAAGCGGCTAAGTCAATCGGGCGAAGTCGAGAGATAAAGTCGAAGCGAAGCAGCGGAGAAAAGGGAAAGGAGGAAGAATCCAGTGGAGTCAAGCCGAAGTGCGGCAGTGGAGATAAGCCGAAGCTGTACGGCCTGGTGTTCAACGAAAGCAAGTAACGCTGTGGAATTTATCGAGAAGACCTAAGAGACAGAGGTCTTGATCTGTGGAGTCCTGAACGGAGGACTGCTAATCTCTGTGTGGCATATACTGACGAAGCCTGTGTCGTAGCCGTTGTGCCGTCGTTGGGAACGGAGCTGTCCCGAACTAAGGAGTAGTCCCGTTGTGCGAAGTAATAAGTCGACAGCAGAGGCAAGAAGAGACAAAGGAATAGATCAGCCTGTTCTGGAGAGACCCAGGAGGTGTAAAGCGAATCCCTTAAAGATTCCCTCTCCGGCTGAATCCTGTCTAGCCGCTCTGTGGACATTGTCACTACAGAATTGCTGCCTGTGGACTACTATCTGCAGTGTGTTGTCCTGTGTGTACGTCTCGGCTGTAAATAGTTATCCTGTACATAGTTGTTGTGAATATTTGTCGTCTGTGTGCTGTCCTGTCCTGTTCCTGTAAATAAACGTCTGCGTGTGTTCGTCTACTAAAGGATTGATCATTGTGTGTGCATCATCTAACACCATACACAACCACTATATACAAGTTTAAAAGAACCCGACGGATTAATATAGAAGAAATCCGTAACAATAATGTTTATAACTGTTTCTTGAGAACTACAATAGATCTCTTCACATTCAGGAAATGATTTTAATTCCAATTTAAGCCCTTTTTAGAGGAACTTTAACCCCCTTCATCTCCCTTCCAAAAAAACAACAACTTGGTTTTATCTATAAATAAAATTATATTATGATAAATACTAAACTATGGTCAGTAAAATATCTCTCGAAGGATATGTTTGTTGCTTAATTTCAAGCGGTTTAAATTCCATTCTTACTTTGCTAAAACATATAATATTTGTTAATTTCCATTACATTTTTTAAAAATTGAATGGTATTCTATTAATTAAAGTGTTTAAAAATTTGTTCCAAATTAACGCTTCCAATACCTATGCAGAATTACATTAACTTAATAATACTTCGGCATATGTGATTGAGTTCATGGGACGTGAGGACCGGTTTTTTAAATGAATCAGTGAAGATTTATCAAACATTCATAGACAAAGTTAATTCATTACTTATTTCAGTTATAATTCCAATAAAATTAACTGAATCTATCGTTACTATACAATCTATTTTTGTAGAAAATTAGACTAACTCAAGAACTTCTAAAAACGACAGCTCTAACATGCGGACAAAAAACCTGCCAATGGCGATGAATTGTCTTCATTTTTCCAAACGTTAATTTTTTTAAAAAATTAATGTTTCTATCTAGATCAAAGCAACATTTGTCTCAGCAAACAAAAATTATCAGAAAAAAAAAACGTTTCATTTTGCATTCGAAATGGCCTATTTGTTTGATTTTAGACGTCAATCTTATATTCTGTATGAATGCCATTTATTAAAGTTGAAGTATTCTCAACCTTGTCTATTTTAAAATGTTGAGCACTGGACCACCCGTTATTAATCTAATAAAAGGGTAACCTGAAAAATATAGGCAAATGTAAATTTTTTTTCATCACATAATATATGACACTTCATTCTCACTATTTCACTCCGCTTATTCCTACATTTTTTAATAATCTATACCACAAAGCCCATTAAAATGTTTGGAACTGAAAACGACATTGTATTTTTCTAAAACTTGAAAAAAGCATTACGATTGCTTACAAAATAAATCGTCATCATAACCAAAAGTTTCTTTTCTTTATAAAAATCTTGTGTAACTGCCGAACAATGAAAGTAAACAATGCTATGAGCGATTCTTAATTTTTTTGAAGTCATAATGATTAGATGATGTACAAGTTGCATTCCGAAATAAACGCTTTCTTCCACATTTGCGACCAGTATTTCGAAATTTAAAACTAAGCATGTCTCTCAAAATTTTCTGGATAGAAACATGAAATTTTGTACGTATAGATAAAAATAAGAGAAAAATTGTACTAATTAATACTTGAAATTATGATGGATATATAAAAATTAATTTTCGTACAATTGCCTACATTATTTAATGAAATTTTGTAATTCGAAGTGTTTAGATGCAATATTTAAAAAAAATTATTTCTTAGGGCAAACTTTTGATGCTTTATTAGAAGAAGAAAAAGTGACTTTAGAAACCATGCTAACATAGTTGCAAAATTATTTTTTTATCTTAATGCCTAATATTTAAATATTTACTATTGTAATTTCTCAATCTATATAAATCTATAGTTTTGGCAAAAAATTTAGGGGCGAAAAAAGAATGAATTAAAATGTAAAGTAATATATTTTATTTTTAGCTTTCTTTCATACATAGATTTAAGACAAATTGAAAATTAGTAATAAATCATTGACAGCACTTTTAAGAAAATAGGTAGAAATTTGTTACTACATTACCTGCGAATAAAACTTTAGATCATGATTCTGAATCTGAGAATTAAACGTTTTAATGAAGAACTATAGATGCATTTACATGTCGATTTATGGTACATTGGATTGTGTATAATTGTCTGACGGTAAATTAGCTAGAAAATGAGGTAATATATTTCAAATTTGAAGGAATATCAGTAATTATCAACATTTTCTTATAGAAATGTTTTTTTCTTTCTGAAAAGTAACCAGCATTTATTTTCTGAATTATTAATATGATTCCTATCTTATTCCAGACAAAGCGCTTAATATTTTGCAAAAAACAGCTTATTTGAAAAATTTTAACATAAAAAATACATTAGCTCATTTCAAGTAAAAGCTTAGGCATCAAAGAGGGGTCGAAGGGGAAACGCATCCTCTGGGCTATGGGGCAGTGTGGTCCCCCAGTGGGTGGGAGGTCTGATTGATGACCAAATCGGTGAAACGGCCCACCGGGGGACCTCGGCTTTAAAATGATTCTTTACCTTTAGGCTGAGGCGACCCAAACTCAAAAAAGTTCCCTTGTATACGGCGTTTAGTGTTAGAAACTAAAAGATGCTTTTCCCTTCTTTTAAGAGTGGTTGTTGAAGATAAGCTCTTCGATTTCAGCCACCCGTAGAGTTAATTGGTCATCTGTCCCCTTCCCCCTGGGTTGCTTTTTTTGCGGTTTCGTATCTGCCGA